>JAVTVY010022200.1:0-88202 GCA_036873755.1 Hanleya hanleyi
ATTGTCCAGCGATTTGAGTTGAACGACGATGCTTCTAAGTTCGTAAACATCTTCTTGATATACATTGTACACTTGAACTACTAAAATCAACTAGAACGTCAAAGGATTTATTGGGTTCCTTCTCGTACGAATGAACCTTAAATCGCCATGACGTTGTGACGTTTTTAGATGAGTATAAACTCACTTCCGCTCATCTAAAAACGTCACGCAATGGTACAATGGCGGCGCCCAGTGCACGCCGTGGCGAGCAACAAAATATTCAATATTTCTTTTATTTTGCGATCTATCAACATAAGTTTTATATAAAAAGGTTTGTAATACGATTGCTGTTAAATACAGTCACACTCAAAAATAAGGTAAGTACGCCTTTAAGGTTTCTTTCAGCTCGTAAATTTGTGATACCTAATCAGCATATTATAGCTCAAATAGAACAAACTTCTCCATTCACTGTCTTACCTGCTCTTCCCAGGTTTCTTCCCAGAGTGGTGAGACCGCTCGGCAAGGTCATCACATTCCTTTGTCATCTTTTTTTCCCGATATCTACAGATAAACCAAAATTATTATACACCGCATCGCATGTATTGAGATTCACGTCATTTTCTTGATTTTCAGTTGATAGACTTTAGTATAGATGCCTAATATGGAATACAATTCGGGGGATTTTTGAATATTTTTAATTTGGAATGACTATGCTGGATTGATCATTTTCTCCGCTGTTCCAGTATTGTTTGTTATCATGAAAACAATTTGAATGACTAAAATCCATGCCATTTTATCCATGGTCGGTATATATGTTCCAAATTCAGTAAAGATTCGAAACATAGAAAATTATTAATTCCACTTGTTGTTTCCATGCATCCTCTGCCATGGTGCTTTGCGCTACGCTCCATTTACCCCTGTAGAGGTCTCGCTATGAATCCAATAACTGTTCTATCTATCTAGTTTACTGATCGTAAAATGTATATTTATCTTGAAATACACTGAACAGTTAGTTATTCTATGTATTGCAAAACGCCAGTTTCACACAGTTTGAATGCAGCTTTTTGTCAAATTACCGTAGAACAATGCGGAAATATATATCGGTGAGTCGCGACTGATATCAATTCGCCCAGTTAGACGGACGCCATATTCGTTTACTGTGGCAAAAGATGATCTCGGGTCCGTGAGACCCTGACAGCGCTGAATGGAGAGTCGCGCGAATCAGAACGTAAAGACTGCCTGGTAGAGCTTGGTTTCCACGAAAAGCTGGAGTGACGTCACACAAAGTGGCATTGTGATTGTGACATCGCATTATGAGGTTACGAAATCATGACGTTCAGAACGCATTGATATTTGTCCGCGTAGTATATGCTCCCATCCCCCAATACCTTTCACATTTCATATTAGTACTGCTATGGCGTCTAATAAGAGGGCATGCAGACATTTACGCACCAGTGGGATGACGGTAGAAAGCCGGGAAAAATGGAACATAAAAGCGTAATTATGTTATAGATTCCGAACTCATGTATTAACCGGACCATCTCTTTATATATAGATATGATATGATACCATTTGTAATATATACAGTACATAATATAATCACATAAAAACATAGTACTGGTGTCACTCACAATGAGTTATGAGAGACCATTACATATAAAAAGCGATACAGCGATAATATATCATAATATAGATATAAAACATGTCATTTCAGGAGCCTATATTATCGCGCCTCGTGTGAATCATTAAAAAGCCGGTTTTGGAAGCTACACGGACACATCTGGGGTTGGGTAGCACGGAGATAAGCTTTTCTAGATAAGATCGTTCAATTGTCTGTAGCTATATCTCCATTCAAGCCTGTAGTCTAGTTCATTCAATAATCTCCTCACAAAAATGCCTTAACACGAGCTCGCTCTCTATTTAGAGCATGAATAGACCTAGACTCCATTAAACTAAATAACAATGGATTTTTACACGAAGTCAAAAGTTTACTAGGTCAAAAGTTCACGAGGTTGAAAGTTCACGACGCCAGAAGGTCACGAGGTCAAAAATGCACAAGTTCAAAAGTTCACAGAGTTTCTAGCACAGGCATTTGATAAGGGTCAGTAATGGATGGGTTGTCATCAGTCACCAATTTGTCTTTGTAATGATTAAAATGATATGTATGTCATGTGTAGTGTACTCGCCCTTCTCATAATATATATACCCCATACACTAGTAACATGAAGTCAGTATGGATGGATGATCTCTGGCCCACAGTTAGTTATTCATTGATAAATGAATCACAATTGACCTTTGTGTCGGTGTAGTAACAAATAAAACTTTATATATTCACTATTGTTATAATGTTATATATAACCCATTCTTCTAACACGGAGTGAAGGTAAATCACTCGCCATCTTGTTTGAAATTCTCTTAACAACGTTTTCCGAAACGTAACAAGTACGAGTCGTTTGATTGGTCAATGCACTGCTACGGTCATCACAAATTCCATGGAATGCGGAAATGTTGACTTCTACAGAGACAGCGATATTGGCCTATCAAATGCCGTGTATCCCCTCATGTTCGGTTAACGTTGTTAAGAAAATTGTTTCAACCATATTTGTCGAGTTACATGAAATACATCTTTTTGCTGCAGTAAATAATTAAAATCAATGCAGCAGGTATGTTCAACAAACATCAATTATTGGATAAAAGGTATGTGCAAAGTATGAACTGTGACTTTTCCCTTGGAAATTTCTATCTAAATTCGGGTTGTAATGGACAGTGCGGTACCTTGTCTGCGACCTTAGTTGGTGGGGTCCATATATGTAGATACATAACTACCACGGATAATTAGGAATATTACTGAGATACCCAACTTATACTGACCCTTATCAAATGCCTGTGATTTCTAGACTGATTCAGAATCGTTTATCTAGTGGGTAAATGGGACTGGGGTGGATATGGTTACGTTGTAGACGGTGAACAATCACGAGACATAAATATGTCATGTTGTCATGACCACTTCGAGCGGACCGACGGCGAACTACAGTCATAAATCAGCCCCACGTCCTTTGGTCTTCTGGGAACGAGGAGAGTACAGACACAGCTGGTGTATGCCGTTAACAGGAATTCAAATCTCGACCGCGGCCTGATCATGGTTTCGAGATAAGTGGTAGTAAGCCGTGAAATTCCTTAGTAAATGTGTGGCTGAGTTGTCATAGTGACGTGACGTGACATCCGGGTCAAAGGTTACATCCGGGTCACTTCCTGTGACGATCCAGCAAGAGAGATGTCCCTCCTACATAAGACCCCAGTGACTTCCAATGTTAATGTATAAGGGGAATGCCTGTATGGGATAGGGGTGGTCATTTTTTATTATTTTTTTTCTTGCGGATTTGACTATGGGATGTGGCATCTTGTTTTCTTCGTCTCGCGATGTAGAACACGATGGGAGGGGTCTCGAAGCCAAGCGGTGATTGTTTTCTAAAACTTTAGGTAGGCCTGGGATGGATAGGTCCATACTGGCACCGTGGACAATGTTGGTCCCACTGGGAAACCCTCGCATAGACATTTGCGGTATGGGTTGTGGCATCTTGTTTTTCTTGTCTGGAGCTGTAGAACACGATGAGTCTCCAAGCCAAGCGGTGATTTTTTTTAAAAGTTCAGGTAGGTCTGATTGGGTGGATAGGTCCATACTGGCTCTGTGGACATTGTTTGTCCCACTGGAAAACCCACTCATGGGCATTTGCGGTATGGGTTGTGGCATCTTGTTTTTCTCGTCTCACCACGTAGAACACGATGGGAAGCGAAGCCAAGCGATGAATTTTTTTGAAAAAGTGGCGCTGGGGTGGGTGTTTTGGTTCGATTGGTTCGTATGATGTTTTATTTTAAAGCTCTCGTGAAGGAGCATCCGATTGGACTAATGTATCGTCCGTTTTAATTATTCTGGGCATGCGCAGTCTGGGGTGTAGTATGTCAATTTGGGGGTTCGTGGAGGTCTGTTGAGTGATTGAGGGACCATCCGTGGTCCAAATGGATCGTTTCGGGTATCAGTGTGAAGCTCTCGTGGGGTAGAGTCAGACTGGCATGTTTTTATTGGATGTCGCGCAGTTGGGGTGTAGTAAGTAAAGTGATCATTTAGAGGGTGCGTGGGGGTGTGTTCGAGCGATTGAGGGTCCATTCTTGGTCCGAATGCGTCGTGTGAGGTGTCAAAAGTGTAGCCTTCGTGGTGTACACCACGACTCGAGGGATGTCCACGTCATCTGTGACGTCATTGGTGACGGCATCAGTAGGAGAAGTAGCCAAATTGGGCATTTTGGTGGTGTGACGGAAGGTGTTCGACGATAGAGATGGACAATCCTTAGTCCGAATGCGTCGTGTGAGGTGTCAAATTGAAGCCACCGGGGCGTAGAACACGACTTGAAGGGATGCCCACGTCATCTGTGACGTCATTGGTGACGTCATCAGTAGGAGAAGTAGCGAAAGCGGGAGTATCGGAGGTGCAATGGAGTGCGTTTACAGGAGATAACGGCCTTTTTCCATCCGGCTACCTGGTAGAGTTACCTGTGAGTGTGAGTGAGTGTGAGTGAGTGTGAGTGAGTGAGTGAGTGAATGAGTGGGTGTGGATGAGTGAGTGAGTGAGTGAGTGAGTGAGTGTGTGTGGGAGTGAGTGGGACTGAGTGACTGAATGAGGCGTGCCCAACGCCCGTGAGGCCTGCCCAACGCCCGTCTTAACGCATGGACGCACTACGGACGGTGAGTGAGTGAGTGAGATCCGACCGTTTTCATCATTCTGCGCATGCGCAGTCTGGCCGTAGTATAGAAAGCAGGCATTTTGGGGGTTCGTGGAGGTCTGAGTGATTGAGGGACCATCCGTGTTCCAAATGTCCACGTCATCTGTGACGTCATTGGTGACGTCATCAGTAGGAGTAGTAGCGAAAGCGTGAGTTTCGGAGGTGCAATGGAGTGCATTTGGAGGAGATAACGGCCTTTTCCCATCCGGCTACCCGGTAGAGTTACCTGTGAGTGTGAGGGAGTGTGAGTGAGTGAGTCTATGAGTGAGTCTATGAGTGAGTGAGTGAGTGAGGCGTGCCCAACGCCCGCGAGCCGTGCCCAATGCCCGTCTTAACGCATGGACGCACTAACGACGGTGAGTGTGTGTGCGTGTTTGTGTGGGGGCGTGTGTGGGGGTGTACGCACCTCTGGTGCACCCTTGACGGGCGTTGGGCACACCTCACTTACTCACTCACTCTCACTCACTCACACTCACAGGTAACTCTACCAAGTAGCCGGGTGGGAAAAGGCCGTCACCAATGACGTCACAGATGACGTGGACATCCCTCAAGTCGTGGTCTACACCACGAGGGCTACACTTTTGACACCTCACGACGCATTTGGACCAAGAATGGTCCTTCAATCGCTCAAACACACCCCCACGCACCTCCAAAATGATCACTTTGCTTACTACAGCCCAACTGCGCATGCGCAGATTGACGCGACTTCCAATAAAAAAACACACGCCAGTCTGACTCTACCCCACGAGAGCTTCACACTGATACCCCACACGGTCCATTTGGACCACGGATGGTCTCTCAATCACCCAACAGACCTTCGCGAACCCCCAAAGAGACCACTTTACTTACTACACTCCAACTGCGCATGCAGATTGACGCGACTCCCAATAAAAAACACGCCAGTGTGACTCTACCCCACGCGAGCTTCACACTGATACCGAACACGTTCCATTTGGACCACGGATGGTCCCTCAATCACTCAACAGACCTCCACGAACCCCCAACACACCTGCTTTCTATACTACGGCCAGACTGCCCGTGCGCAAAACGATTCAAACGGACGATACATTAGTCCAGTCGGATGCTCCTCCACGAGAGCTTCAAAATAAGACCTCATACGACCCAATCTGATCACTATGGGTCTGACCACCCCAAAACACTCACCCCAGCGCTACTTGCCTAATGCGCATGCGCACAGTGACTTTTCGAAAAATTTCACCGCTTGGCTTCCAGACCCCTCTCAAGAAAACAAGATGCCACAACCCATACTGCAAATGTCCATGAGTGAGTTTCCCAGTGGGCAAACATTGTCCACTGCGCCAGTATGGACCTATCCACCCCATCAGACCTACCTGAACTTTTCAAAAAAATTCACCGCTTGGCTTCGAGACCCCTCACATCGTATTCTACGTGGTGAGACGAGAAAAACAAGATGCCACAACCCATACCATAAATGTCCATGGGTGAGTTTCTCAGTGGGACCAACATTGTCCACTGTGCCAGTATGGACCTATCCACCCCAGGGCTACCTAAATTTTCCAAAAAAAATCACCGCTTGGCTTCGAGGCCCTTTCCATCGTGTTCTACAGATCGAGACGAGAAAAACAAGATGCCACAACCCATACCGCAAATGTCAATGAGTGGGGTTCCTAGTGGGACCCATATTGTCCACTGTGCCAGTATGGATCTGTCCACCCTAGGCTTACCTGAACTTTTAAAAAAAAAATCACTGTATGGCTTCGAGACCCCTCCCATCGTGTTCTACATAGCGAGACGAAGAAAAGAAGATGCCACACCCCCTAGTAATATCCGCAAGGAAAAATAAATAAAAATGAAAATGACCACCTCTGTCCCATACAGGCATTCCCCGTATACAGTTGCAGATTCGTTTATTGGCGCAAACACAAATCACATTAGTTAATGCCAGTAACAGTATACATGAACGAATGTAGGATTTTACATGGCTCAACAGAGGCTCAAATTGTTTTCAATTGTTTCAAAAACTGGTATGTAGACACTGTTAATGTCCAAACGCCCGTTAATAAGCAACGAGCGCGTGTTAATGTCCCACGTAGGACAATAAGACGCCAGCACGAATGTTATCGTCCAAACTTTGGACATTAGCGGTCGATATGTATCACTTCGACTGTTATTGTCCTAAAACAGTGCCGCCTCTGTTCCAAAATTTCATTGAGACCATTTAGCGATGAAAAAACACCAAGACACGGCGAAATCGCTTTGCGAGAGTACAACCCGTGTTAATACATCCATCTTACACTACGAGAATCGATATGATCACAAGATATTGAATTAGTGAAAAAACGAACTACGGACTACGAACTTTTAATGAGCACAAGAAAGCATTGAAAAAACACCAAGACACAGCGAAATCGCTTTGCGAGACAACAACCTGTGTTAATACATCCATCTTGCACTACGAGGAATCGATAGGACCACAGATATTGAATTAGTGAAAAAACGAACTACGGACTACGGAGTATGGACTGTTAATGAACACAAGAAAACATTTAAAAAACACCAAGACAGGGCGAAATCGCTTTGTGAGACTACAGCCCATGTTCATATATCCATCTTACACTGCGAGGAATCGATATGACCACAAGATATTGAATTAGTCAAAAAACGAACTACGGACTATGGACTGTTAGGACATTAAGACGTAACGTGTACATATTGAAAAAAATCAGTTGCAGGTCGACCGCTAATGTCCAAATTTGCCCTAGGACAATAAGAGGCGGTTAATGTCCAAACTTAGAACATTAACACGCACTCGCTGCGTGTTAATGTCCAATTTGGACATTAACGGGCGGTTGGACATTAACAGTGTCTACACTGGTACATGTCAATCTACCTGTACAGAATATCAACTGACCCTCCTGAAGTCGACCCTACTGAAGTCGAAGCTTTGTATTAGAAATTTAGCAAATTCTTTGGTGATTTTAAGGATACGGGACCCTCCACCAGACAATTTTATACACCCTATTGAATTTGTCTTTTACAGCTAAAAGTAAGCTTTTCTAAAATGAGCCTTCTTTTTAAAATGGCTATTTCCAATAAAGTATTCCACTTATCGTCACATACATCATCATTTCTAGTAGAAGACAACTCCAACAGGAAAAGGTTGTCTCAGTTTTTAAAGTTTTGGTCTAGTTCTTGTTCTATTGACTTTTAATGAAAAATTTCTCTATAAAATCGAGTAACTCCCGGTGTTAAACCTTGAAGCTGAATTAAAAACAAACTATTATAAGTATCGAAATTCTGATACACGGTTATGGAGTACATAGTGTATCAAACAATCACACCAATTTTCAGGTCTCTAAGATAAATACTTTTAGAGAAATAAACCATATCCATATAAATTAGGTGAAAAAAATAAACAGCAGAAATCGATCGAAAAGGCAAAATGTGCTTAGGTATTCTCGAATTTTGCAATTGACGCTCAAATTTTATACGGAGATATTTTTTTTCAAATGGACATCAAAGTCAAGTATTGAGGGATAATTCTTTTAACGTACAGAAATGACTGAAACTCGTTCGACGAGCTTGTTTCACAACTTGACGGTCACCGCTCGATGGGTTGTCCGAGTTAACTGTGAGTGCATTATGAGTAGATGTCACAGCCCTTTTGGGCACAAATAGCCGCCTCAGTACACACTGATCTGAATACGTTTTCGTCCTAATATGAAATTGCTGTGTACTGGTTGTAGATGACGTTTTACCGCTTATGTTTTACTTTATTTTAATCATTACACGTAAAATATACTGTATATATATATCTTGTATATGTCTAACTGGATTAGGTGCAGCATGGAGCATACTAAGACTTAGTAGACTCCATGATTGTAGGAACAAAATGCACAATGTCGTAAGACCGAAATTGAAATAAACGATGATGGTCTGTCGGCATTTCTGTGAATATATGTTTTAGATAATTAGCTTTGGGAACCGGAAAGGTAGATAATATTTCATAAGTTGAAACTTACTCGTAAAGTGTGGAAAAAACCCTTTAAGTGTGTCCACATGGACAACACTTAAAGAGCAGTCCCTGTGGACACACTTAAAGGGCTATTTCAACACTTTACGAGTAAGTCTCAACACTTTAGTTTTAAGCATGCAGTTACCTTCACAATACACAGACGACCAACAGGTTAATCGGCTGTCAGCGGGGGCGCAATAATCTGTTTAATTTTCATACCTCTAAAAGTAATCACGACGGGGAACTCAGAAAAATAAAATCAAACCAAAATTACACTATTTAAAATAGGAATTTCAAATTTTTTTCAACAGAAGGATGATCTAATTTCGAATATTGAATTTGGGTAATAAATACAAAATGTCCGTTTTCTTCAGCCAGGGGGACTCTGTATCCTTAAAACTATTACATTGTAAAAGTTTGATAAACAATATCCGAGAATGATATTCTGAACTGGAGACGGTCAGACCCAATTCACGAAATAGTGACAATCTTAGATCAGGATTATTTGAACTATGCATAAGCCCTGTCACACTCACCCGCGATCACACTGGCGCTCCCACTGCGACCTGAAAAGTATGAAAGCGTGAGGCAAAGCGCAGTAAGGTCTCTGAGAACGATTTGGTGACGCAGTGGAAACTGTCAAGGACGGGAGAGGGTCGCCATGAGCTACCTTGAGCGCCAAACATCGGCGCTTGTTTTGTGCATGCACAAAACAAGCGCAGCGGGTCGGCGCTCTGACGAAAACGGTGTAATGACGCAGTACAGTCGCCATGGCAGCGCAAAGCGAACTACATGAGCATATCATGGACGTAGCAACACATAGAAGCGACTTGGGGTCGCAGAAATCGTCCCCTGCGACTGGTGTGCGACTGCTGTACGCTAATTGGGCTCTCAATACGTGCCTCTTGCGTTCTTATTGCGCTGCTACTGCACTTCTACTACGCTTTGTGGGCTTGTTTGCGCTCATTCTACGTCCACAGTGCGCTGCCATTGAGACTATGACGCTCGTTATACGTCCAACGCGTTGTTCCGACGTTTGCAATAGGTTCACAGTGCGTTCTTATTACGATCCCACTTCCACTGACCCCCCACACACATTTTGGTATAAATACAGCTCCATCGTCTATACACAATCAGTGTGCATCTGCTCTTGACCATGGCCGCAGGCAGGCAGAATGTGCGGACTTCTTGGTTTTTGGCCTGCTGAAAGTAGACTGATGCCCTGGTCGCAGGAGGCTATATTTTTATACACGCCGCACATGCGCAATGAACGAGTTGCAAAGGTATTGAGAGCGTAGTGAGAGCGCAGCGACAGCGACTTGCACGCACTGAGAGCGCACTGAGAGCACACAGAGCGCAGTGGGAGCGCATTGACAGCGCACTGTTGATCAAACTGGGAACGCATAGGGTCGCAGTGAGAGCGTAATAAGCGAGTCAAGAACGTACTGTAAGTTACCTGGTGTCATGGATTTCACAATTTTCGGCGATGTCACTGCGCTTTGGTGAAAAATTTCAAAGTCCGGGAGCGCAAAGCGGTCGACGGCTGATCGCAGTAGAGTGTGACAGGGGTATTAACAACATGAGCAGTGTGACTAACGTCATAGGACCTACGAAGTAGGGTAGGCATTAGGACTCCGACGCGAACTGAACTCTTGGAAGTCCCCACCCCCAGTTGAAATCCTGCCTATATTAAGATGGACACTGCCCAAGTAAGAATCACCACCAGAAATTTTCATCAAAAGTAGGTCAGCTCAGAACTTGTTGGTAACAGTCCCCTAATGCACCTTCATGCCAAAAATCAAGGTTCTAATGTCAACGGTTTTCCTTCTTTTACCGACGAAAGGATTCGGATGGACTGACTGACTGACTCACTCACTCATTACCGGACAATTTTCAATCTGTAGCCTACTTCGTAGGAATGAGTGAGTGAGTGGATAGGGTTTAACGTCGCTTTCAACATTTTTTCAGCTATATCACGACGGGGAAGGGAAGGGAGGGGAAGGGGATAGGCAGGGGAACCTACTTGTAACAGAGCAGATCTAATGCTGCCATTTTATAGTGCTGTCCCACTGAAATATCATGCCGTAGGCAGACATGACACCCCACTCAGTCACATTATACTGACACCGAGCGAACCAGTCCTTGTTCTATCCTCTTAATGCTGAGCGTAAGCGAGGGAGCAACAAGTTCCATTTTTCAAGTCTTAGGTATGACCCGGCCTGGGATCGAACCCAGTACCTACAGCTTACGAGGCCGACGCTCTAACCATTAGACCACCGCAGTGCGGTCCTACTTCGTAGGAAAATAGTATTCATCCCCAATGGACCCCACACAAAACTGGCACGTTCGACCGTTCCTGGATATAATCGGTTTATGGTAGCGGTCAGTTTTGATTTCTAGCTTATGGTTGCTTATTCTTAGTTTGGTAAGCATCACTCGTTGAGATGTAGTTAACTTTCCATGGTAAAGTGGGCGTGTCACGCCGCTAGGTGTCGCCAGTGGTTCTAATAGAAGGCCGAGTCATTAGAGCAATCTGGGACGAATATTAATCTATAGTCGTCCCAGGAGCAATTAAGATCTGATTGACATATGTTTAGGTTTTCCAACCGAATACACATTCAGTAATTGTTTCATTGTTCTCTCGGGTCGTGGTGTTTAACTCAAAATAAACCCCGCTTAGGTTGGACAGGAGATGTAATTCCTCCGGTGGTTGATTCACAGAACATGGGACGTTACTGGAGAAAGTGATTTTTTTTCAATGTTGGTTGCAATAAACCAATATACACCATGTTCACGCCGTTTTAACGGTATCGTTCTTCATCTGTCCATGTTCCTAATACGTTTTAACTTCTGTGAGAGTTAATTAATCCTGTTCAAAATGTGCTGTCCTCTACTGATTCCAAATACGTTGCTGCTTTCTAGTGCATCCTGAGCTAACAAATCAAGGTTAAACCTGATGAACGGCGCGGATGAGCTAAAATTCTCTTCAATTTCTCTTTCTCTTCAACACTCTTAAAACGCAAATGTTAGATTTAACATCTAGAGTATTGGAGGAGAGAAAGCATTTAGAAAGTGTTGTTTTGCCACTTTTTAAGTGTTGGATGCAACAGCTTAAATGTTGCATTTAAATCTAATATTTGCCTTTTGAGAGAGAACAATATCACACATTACAAAAACAAAAAGATAGTTTTGTGAATAGGCTACATTGCTGTAAATTTCATCGCTTAAACTATCATTTCAGTCTAGCTTGAAAACACTAAATCATATTAACATTCACACTGAAGTCAAAGTAGTTAGTGAAACTGAAGTTTGTTTTCATTAGGTCAGGAAACGGAGAGAAAATATACGAAAAAAAATGTTTCAGTTATCAATTTTACAAGCGTCTTGTCCGTCATTCATAATTCAGCCGTCGTCCATTAAAGAATATCCGCGTCCATAATCCAATGACCTATTCCATATTCCAAAACACAGGCGTTAACGGGTAAATCTGTTAGACGTTTTGTTAAATTGAAGGTGTTTTGTTAGATTAAACATTTGCTGTATATTCTAACACCGTTTTTAGACCTAATAACAAGACATTCATCACAGTCACTTTCATCATGGGGTAAGGGAAGTCTAGAAAGGCCGTCAGCTACGAGATTGTCACTCCCTTTCTTGTATTCAACTGTGTAATTGTAACGCATAAGTCTACATGACCATCGCGCAATGCGCATCGAGTATAATCTGTCCGTCCCTTTTGTCAACAGAGTGGTGAGCGCCTGGTGATCAGTGACCAACCGAAATTTTCTACCCCACAGGTAGATATGAAAACGTTCGCACGCGTAGACACAGGCCAAAGCTTCACGCTCCCCGACGGAGTATTTTCTCTCCGCTTCGGACAGAGTGCGCGACGCGCAAGCAACCGTAACTTCCTTACCATTTTTGACCTGAGTTAACACTCCTGCTATGCCACAGCCGGAGGCATCCGTGGTGAGTACGACGTCACGGTCAGGATTGTAAAGCGCAAGAGAGGGACTGTTTACAATCAATTGTTTGACCTTGTAAAAACTAGCTTGCTCGGTTTCTGTCCACGTGAAATGTGCATCTTTACGGAGTAGGGTGCGCAATGGCTCTACAACATTTGCAAAACTAGGAACGTGGTTTGCGAAATAGCCCGCTAGGCCTAGAAATGAGCACAGAGACTGTTTGTTGTGCGGAATCGGGGCGTTTGAGATAACGTTTACCTTATCGTCAGTTTCAATACCTTCTCCACTAACTGTGTGTCCCAGAAAGGGAGGCTACTTTGGTTATACAGAAATTTCTCATTGAGGATAATTCCTTACTCATCTAAACGTTCCAATACTGCGAGGAGATTAGCATCATGTGCTTGTTTTGTGGCGCCAAATACGAGCAGATCGTCTATGTATGTAACGACCCCTTCTAGACCCGCGAGTATGATGTGCATCATTTTCTGGAATGCAGATGGCGCCGACGATAAACCGAAACAAAGACGTTTAAATCTGTATACCCCCTCGGTCGTAATGAAGCATGTCAGATTCCGTGAATCTGAATGTAACAGCATTTGATGGTAAGCGGAAGTTAAATCTAGCCGGGAAAATGTTTAGCGTCTCGTAATTCACAAAATAATTCATCAATTTTGGGTAAGGGATGAGTGTTGGGAATAATTGCCTCATTCACACGTCTCAAATCCACGCAAACCCTCACGTCACCAGACATTTTCCATGCAACCACGATAGGGGACACCCACTCCGAAGCATCCACTTTCTCAATCACGTCTAATTTTTCCAGCCGATGTAACTCAGCTGCTACCTTATCTCTAACAGCGAAAGGGAGCCTTCTCAACTTTTGTTGTACAGGTACAATTTTCTCATTTACCTTAATCTTGTGTACAAAACCTTTCACCGAAGGCAAGTTTTGCTTGAGTTTGACAAACATATGTTGGAAAGGTTTGACTATATCAGGTAAAATATATTCTTCGGTTTTGGATTTTGGAGCTTCCACATGTACATTAGAGGTGGATATGCCGACTTGAGGGTTTTGTACCTGTGACTCATAATTTACCTGTTGAGTGGCTTGATCAATACCTGGGTCCAGTATGGGATCAGTTTTACATGTACTCTCTTCAACAATAACACATGCATTATTTGCTGTTTCGGTAGTACAAGACAAACTAGCCCCTTGTATGTTTAACTTGAGAGTTTGTATCATGTCCCTGCCAAGCAGGCTATCCCCCTGAACTACATATAGGTAAGTATCGACAGTTTTGTCTTGGTATGTCACTCTGGCTTTGAAGCGTCCCTTTGTCATGATTTGGTGTTTTGTGTAAGATGACATCTGTTCGGCAGGTGTCCCACCAGCGCTTCATCACAGAAACAGTTGGAAAAAGTCTTGTAGGACTGTAAAGGTTTACCAGAACCAGTGTCGACCATCATAGGAAGAGAAATCCCATTCACTTTCAGCTGACATGTGACCGGCTTGGGAGACTTGGTACTGCCGGTGGACAACCCACACAGATCATACTCGGCAGGGCCGTCGTCATCTGCAGAGGTCACATGGTGCACGGGGTTGGAGTTTTGTTTCCCTGTGTTTTTGCACACTGTATGGAAATGCCCACGTCTGGAACACGAGCTGCATGTAGCATTTCTGGCTGGACATCGGTCGTTATTAGCCAAATGATTTTTTTAACCACAACGGAAACAGGATAATTTTCCCTCAACTCCGAAATTCGTATTTAATCTCTGTCCTTGTTTTCTCCAGTTTGTCTTCTCTTTGACACTGAAGTCAGACTGCACAGTATTTACAGTGGGGGTGAGCGTACGGTAGTATTATTGGAAACAGATTGCAGAGATTTTGCTTCTTTCACTGCAGTTTCAACACGGCGAGCAGTGTCAACCGCGGTTTGTAGTTTCAAATCTTCTACGAGTAGGAGTCGTTCACGTACACGGGGACTATTTGTTTTCTCGACCAACTGGTCCCGTAACATTTCGTCCCGTTGTCGGAACCTGTATCGTTCAGCTACCACATTCACTTTGGGCTCAAAATGGTGACGCAGAGTCAGAAGTGCTAACGTGTACTCACTTTGGATGTTTGTGTCCACCGGTGGGGGCAACGTCTGGAAGATACACTGTCCTTCTGCGCCAAGGCAATGTAGCAGGATTACCTTTTTCTGGGCCTCGGGAAATTCATCAGCCGCTATGGCTAGCAGGTAAGTCTCGAAAGATTCAGACCAATTTCTCCACGGTATGGCCGGTGACCCAGGAGAGGCCAGAAATTTCGGAGGTGGTGGCATCGTATTCATCTTGGAATCAATGAACGAATCAGCCACGAAAATCCCACGTAAAAGTTCGCTGTATCTCGTCGCCAAATGTCGTAATATGTAGAGTCTACGATGGATGGAAGAAACAAGTCAATTGTTCCGATAAAATGAAGAGTGTATTCTGGTAAATGAAAACACATTTACATCATGGCTACCGACCCCCGGGCTCATGCCCAGTCCTCTTAATTATTACAGTCTATTACATCATATTGCAATATGGTCAAAGGGGGATAATTCTCATGATACCACAATTTCGTGATTAAAACTATATATTTTCTTGGTGGTGTGAGGGTTTGTTGTGCAAATCAACAGTTGAGAGAACAGCTGAATAGAGGAATACAAAGTCAAATACCAAAGTTTTCATAAACCGACTTGTAGAAAATAATATACCCGGCTTAAGGTTGGACGCCACTATTAAAATTCCTTACTTATTATGTAGTAAATTTGGCTGGCACACCCCCAGAAAAACCTATTCCCAATATTTCGTTGCAACAAATGACCTACCTTGCTGGAAAGACTGATTTGTTCTGTCAAATTTATCGGCAATTTGAACATATGATGAGTGGCTCGATTTCGAACCAGCCGCCATGATAGGCAATCACACGGCAGAAACTAAAAATGCCTTAAAACACCATGGGTTACCCGACAAAAAGTTGTCACAATGTTGCTGTCTGCAGACACTGTTCCAGCTTTTTTGTATGTTTTTCTTTGTCAAATAATTCAAAAAGAATTTTAATATATATGATACCAACCATTCCTTCCTGGGATGGATAACAGCCAATCAGCAGACACCCTGTTTTCTGCGGTATTTCATCCTATACACACTTAATATTGTAATCTAACCTTAACGTTTGCTATCCGTGGTCGTTTACGGCCGTGGCTCAGCAGGTGGGACCACTGAGACCTCGCCCGTTAACACCTCTGTTAATCGCTAAGACAACAGCTTTAATCTTCTACCCATTCGCCAGACCCACAACTATGGGCAGCCATTTATGTCAAAATTAGCAATTACAAAACGTAAAGCCAAACTCAGAAAAGACAGCATATCCTACAATATACACTGTAGTCTTAAACGCATTTTTATTCCTGCAAATAAAAGAACCTTAATTCTGAACGTATACTTAAACCTAAAACAAACGGCACGATGTTCGAATGCAAACTCAGAATCAAGAGCCTAGTTCTGGACGAATAACCAGTCTGACACAGAGTGACCTATTGCTGAACGAAGAGTATAACTCAGAACGAACGAGCTGTTTCACAACGAACAACGTTCCTTCGGAAAATATTTCCGGAAATATTCGTGTCATTCCGGATGGTAGAAAGATTTATGACGTGAAACTCGGCCGCTATTCCGAGTTCCGCTATTTCAGGTCATGACCTCAAAATGAATGTGGTTCTTTTTTGCCCCTGGGTTAAAGTGCACCAAAAGGTTTGAACTTCAGATATCAGACAAAAAAAATTCACTGGAACTTGTCATTCTCATCATGTGAGACTCCTTACTCATGAGTCGCACATGTGAACGAGAGCCACCCCCTCAAAATGTGGGGGAGGAGCAGACAGAGTAGACTGTATTACTGTATTCCTAGCAAAACTACGTCTCAGTAATCACAAACTGAAAATTGAGACTCGTAGACATACGCGTCCAATCACACCTGGGCAACGCTTATGCCCCAAATGTATAAGAGAAGACGAATTCCACTTTGTTATGCAGTGCCAAATTTTCAATATTGAGAGAAAAATTCTTTTTGACAAAATAAATGAGACAAATATTGTCTTTGGTACTTTGACACCGGATGGTAAATTTGTGTATTTATTAACCAATAATGATCGCCTTCAAATAAACCTGATTGGTGATAACCTATACAGTTGGTACAACCATGGAGACTACTTATAGTAGTCTCCATGGTACAACAAGAGACTTGACCTACTACCATGATATATATGTAGTAATGTATGCATTCTGTTTGAATGTTCATGGCTATATGTAGCCTACATATTATGTTCAGTATAGGCTATAGATAAGATACTTGTAGTTTAGTACAGTGCCAGCTCAATAAAAGAGCTACATTTATGAATTACCTATGATATGACGAAACGTAAAACTGTATTTCTGACTTCATTGGTATTCTTGTTCTTAACCCTATATTTGGGGTAAGCATTTTACTTTGTTTTGTTTTGCACTCTGCCCTATACCGCGTGTTTGGTGCAATAAACTTGAACTTGAACTTACTGTCAGTTAATTTAGGTCCGAAGCAGGGCTCAATGCTATAGGCTACAGATAGTCCTGTGGCTTAAGGCCAGATTTTCACTTTATCGTGACAGAGTGGAATAAAGCACCAAATTTGGCACACGTGTCGCCAGAGGCACCGACATCAACATCAGAAGGGGTGCCCCCGATTTCGAGGCCCACGAGGCAATTTGTGGCCCATTAGGGGCCCGAGGTCATTTTGGGCCAAAAAATGGCAATTTTTATTTCAGCGATTTTCAAAACATCATATATTCGCTATCCTTTGGAGTAGGAATTTGAAAATTTCCACACTAATAGTGTTGGCTAAGGTCTAACGAGAAATGCAAAATAATCCAAGATGGCCGCCATAATGACGTTACAGCTACGTCAGAACAGAAAGATGTAAATTTTTGAAATATTTTCTTTAATTGTTTTCTTGGTGTTAAATATATGGTAAATATTAGAAAATAATCAAATATAACTGACTCAGATGGAACGGCCGCCCCTGACGGACTTTTGCCAAACTGGGTCAAGTTGGACCAGATCCTTATCTATGCAATACATTCGTTGGGGCTATTATACAATGCAGCCCGTGGCTGGACAATGCATAGCTACCAAGTGAAATGTATCATTCTAATATAGTGCTAGTCTTCCATCTACACACTTTTGAATAAGTTATTCGGGATAACCGCTGCTGAAGATGAAGTGGCTGCGCCAAGGCGCAAGCTATGGCCTATTAAAGAGGGTCAATGCCGATTAAAGAGATTCCGTTTTTTTACATGAGCTGAGAAATGGGAAGCTGTAACGGGCCCATCTTCTGAGAATTGGAACAGGGGTCCCGTCCTCGGATGTGAAATATGCAACCGAAAATAAGCACGGATTGCTAGAACTGGATAATATCTAATATTATCAGTATACGGTGATATAAACAAATGAACTGATTTATGGGATATGTTATGTTTGAAGATGCGTATAATGATGTTCATGCTGGTAACGGACCAGATTGGTCGGAGAAAGAGACGTTGTTGTATTAAAGAACATTGCTATTGCTGTCTTGTTCCGAACGAACTGTCCTTTCACTCACGAATAAGAATGCAAGAAATGCTACCAAGAACATTGTTCATAAAAGAATTCCATGGATACAATGTTGGGCATAGCATCAAATATCTTATGGAGGATATCCTTAGTTATGGGCAACCTGGTATCCCACTAACTGTGTAAGTAGGTTTTTAACAAGGAATAACTTAGCAGGGTCGTTTACTGCAGCCAAATTGTGCTCATAACTGATAGCCGATACGAATGTATAAGCTACGGAGTGTGCATACTTGTGGAAATACAAGAATGCTTTGAAGGAAACCAACTGTTTCTGAAACCAACTGCAATGGGGAATGTCTTACTAGTACAGTGACCGGTGCGCGCGCTTGTATACTTTAAAGGAAAATTCAGCAAGGGACTTCGTCAGAAGAACTCTAGCTGTCTGCTTTAAAGAATCAGCAACAGCGGTTGAGCCAAGGGGCTGGAGACAGCGCTTACTGAAATTTTAACCGGGAGAGCCTGTCAGGAATAACTTTAGATTGTTCCGAAATATGTTTTGATATGAACAGAATGTAATGTCGAAGGCAGGTAACTACTAACTGACACACTAATTTCATCAGCAATGAAAGATTGGTGATTTATTATTTCAAACACGGCCATATTATCACAAAGAAAGAGAATGTTATGATTTGCCAGTTTGTGGCCCCAAATGTCCACGGCAAGGACGATGGGGAACAGCTTCGTGACCGTGATATGTAAGTGCGCAAGATGTGCTGACCATTCTTTGTCTATCCACGAGGATCCAAAAACATCCGCCAAACCCAAGGTATCAGCAGCGTCGGAAAACAATTTTCGGTTGAAAGACTCCAGGAATACAAGCCAGGTATTAATATAGTCTCTAGCTTTATTCAAGCGAATGTGATGGTGAGCCTGTTATACACCTTAGTCTGTCAGGCAGCGAAGAAAAAATTGAGCGAGCCAATGAGATACTGCAGTTCCACTAGGGAACTTTTTACGGCGCGAGAATTCGCTCAACATGCTCTTCAGTTTATGAATTTAGTCTACTGGAAATGATGCTTTCATATTTCTGGAGTCCAGTTGAATCTCATGCATAACCGTTGTTGATGGGTAGTAGGTGTTACCATGTTTGATTGGAATACCCAAATACTCACACAAGAAGGTGAAAGTGTTAAGAGCTATAGAACAGTGGCTAGCGCCATTTGTACCGACGAACATGAAGTCATCCAGTATGTGGGTCACCTCTGATATTGTAGCCATAACCGATTGCAGAGAATGACCTGAGCTCTCAAATAGTTTACAAGATGTAGAGCATCCCATCGAGAGGCGCCGATCATAAGAACAACTGTCGCCCCAGGTAAACTCCAATAAGGCGTAAATCGCTGACTCGATAGGTATGATGCGGAAGGCATCATCTAAATAGATTTTTGCCATCATATCATAGGTCCTGTGGAATCGCACCATTAATAGACAAGGCAGATTTTTCAGGGTAAGATAAATCGTGTATCACCCTAAAAGTATTAAGGGGGATTTGGTTTAATGTCACACTCAAGGTTAGTTTACTCATATGGTGGAAGTCAGTTTTAATGGTGGAGGAATCTGGAATACCTGAAGACAACCATCTCCGGCCCGTCGGCAAGTAACTGGCAAAACTTCCACACATGCACCAGCGAGACTCGAACCCGTGCCAACTCAGCGGTATAAGGCTAGCGATCACCAGCGATGCGCCTTAGACAACTCGGCTACCGAAAGTATTAGGTTCCTTTTGGGGGAATAAGCCTAATGGAGAGCCAACCATATTGACAAAAGGAGGAGTTGAGAAAGGACCAGCAACTCGACTTTTCGATAACTCATTGTCTAAGTTAGCGTCCACGATAGCAGGGTTTGCATTGCAGATGAACGATTGCGCGAGACAGTAAATGCATAGTTTCTCGAGTCCCCAATATCGAAACCGTTTGTGAAACTGGAAACGAGTAAATCTATCTCAGGGTAATTACTTAGCACAGTTTTTAGCCTGATCGGGTTTACCGGTGTTGGAAGAGTAATTCCCTTTGCTGCTGGATTTACACATGCTACTTTACATGTAAGGAGCCGGGCAGAATCCAATTGACAACCGTGGCATGTACGATAACCTGGAGTTTCATCCTTCGAAACAGATTTTTTTTGTACTGATAATCAACACTGAGGATGGGGCGCTGGTGGCCATATTGGATATTTATAGAAAAGGAATAGTCAATAACGTTCATGCGTGCTTGATCGACTCGATCATAACACAGCTACATGTACAGAAACCTCTTTATGGAGCCTTTATAAATATATATGATATCTATTAGCATGTATACAAGCACACATGCATGTGTATGGCAATAATACCATTATTGGTGACGCTCTGGCACCCATATTGGTTATTCCACGGGTAATAAAGCTTCCAATGATCGTTATTATTTTCGTCTCGAGTCAGTCATGCTCGTAGAAAAGCAATCTCTTGTAAAAAAAGCGTTTCAAGTTGTCAAATAGTCGCCAACAGGTGGTTACAGTATATATTATGGCGGCCATATTGGATTTATGCAAATAAAGGGCCTTCCACCACCTGTAGAAATGGGCACCCCTTCTGAGATCATTTCTTATGCCCAAATGAGCCTCTGTGCAAAATATGGTGCTTTATTCCAGTCGGTCACGATCTTGACCTTAAGCCACCGGACTAAGACAGAGGCGCTCGAGTGGTCTCCTGTCTGCTGAGCGCCCCCTCGATTATAAAGTACGTTCTGAAAGAGGTCGTTCGTTCTCTGATACGTTGTACGTGCTGCAAAATACGGTTCGTTCTGAGTTCGCTTGTATTTCAGTATCTTTCACTTTTCGTTCACAGTTAGATTCTTCGTTTGGAGAGAGATGAAATATGCGTTTAGAGTTAGGTTCCTTCTTTGCAAAAACATGAAATAAGCGTTTAAACCAACACTTTATGTCGTTAGATACGTTGTCTGTTGTGAGTTAAGCTGTACAACCCGAGCTGGTAATTTTGACATAAATGGCCGCCCATACACAACAGCCGAAATGCGAGAAATACTCATGGAAGCAAGACGAATGCAAGTATTTTTTTTTTATATTTGAAAAGACTACAGTATGTAGCACGTTTTGAACTTTGTAAATATAACTGGACAAACTTTATGTGATGAAAACTTTTTCCAGAATTGCTTTTTGAGTTGGACCTACTTTCGATTTTTTTCAGCCAGTTCCATGTTGTGGCATGCGAGAAAACGATTATAACATACCTGAATTTCAAATCAAATTGGAAGCGACAAATTTACTTTTTAATATAATTCAATTTAGCACATCTTCTTTATTAGCATTTGCAAAATGTGACCCGAACTGGACAAAATGTGTCCAATGGAAGCAAATAAGGAAAATAACATTTTCAAAACTACTCTCCTATACAAATCGAGGTTAATTTTGCAGAGCTGTCAAGGCACGTCAGCCTTTGTTGCATGAACAGGAATTGTCTTCCCTTACCTGACAAAGCTGGACATGAGTGGCGTTGGGGGGGAGGTAAATTGAAAACTTGCAAAAATAACATAGGCATGTTGGACTGAGATGATAACTGAATATGTGTATCTTCGGGTCATATCAGCATACCCATACCAAGTTTTGGATGCATAGAGGTATTCTCAAGTAAATCAGTCATCATCCGAAATTCTCGTATACTGGAGTAATTCCGGCAACAGTTTGCTCTACAGCCTCTGCATGGTCTCGATTTAATGGATTAGAATACAAAGCCCTAAAAAAATTGGTACTACACACCCACAAAAGGCAATGATATATCACCATGAAAAATATTCCAACGATGGTATAAACCTTATTGTGCAAAATCTTTTTCTGAGAAAAACTAGATAGTAAAATATCAATACCATGTCTTGCCATATAATTATATCGCGACAAGTGGGGATCATTTGAATCCCTCAATGGCAGAGATCAAACCACACACATAGAATAAATCATTCTTGGAAGGCCCACTGTCAGGAATTATGCGTACCCATACTAGGTAGGTATGTTTTTTATTTACTTAAGCAAATACATGCTTCTCGTAACAACTTCGGTGGGTAAGGTAACAATGCATATAAACTTCGAACAAATATTTACATACCGGTGCTAAATTTCGATTTAGCAGCTTCATAGATCATAGTGAACGCCATAATATAATATTACCACTGAACTAAAAATATAATACTCTAGTTATAAGATAAGATAAGATAAGATAACTTTATTGACACTTCAGCACAGTCACAAGTGATTGGCAATATGGTCAGAGTACAACAGACATACAGAAAAAATGATTTGAACAATAGTGTCTATACATTTCGTCATATATCGAGCTCAATGAGCCAGCTTCAAGATTGTCGTAGTGTTTCACATAGTTTGAGATAGGAACATACAGCATACAAGATAGTCCTATTTGAACTTGCAAGCGTGAGCTTTAGTTTAACATTTCTGGTTAACTGACTGAAACCAGAATGGTTTATCTGTTTTGTTGGCGACTAAGAAATGCATCGTGAATATAATGGGCTACTTTTCTGATGATCTTTGCAGAAGAACTAGATAGTAGTTTCACTAATTTATAAATACTAGGTTTTGATCAATAATATCGGGGAATATACTCTCTTCGCAATTCAAGGTAACCTGGACACATTAGAACGAAATGGCACTCTTCTTTTTAACATTTTGATCACAATGTTCACACAATCTGTCTATCCTGTCTAATCTATTACTGCCATGTCGGCCAGTTTCCACCCTTAATACATGAGATGAAGTTCGTAATCTAGATAATTACAACACATATAAGGGAAGTGGGAAGAGGTGCCGACATACTGACAGAGCCACATGACTTCACAGTATAGTCTTCTGGTTAACCTATTCTAAAGCACATACCAAGAATCTAACGATTCGTGGTATGTGTTGTATCTCAGGTACGCTTTTATTGTGCCTGTTCATGCGGCAACATGGATGACATGACCACACGGCCCCTAGCCCCGGCATAAGCGGTATTAGATACAAATCTAGAGAGCTATGATGGAAATGCTCTGACAACTCGTATATTGGTAATTGGTGAGCTGTTTCGCTGTGACAACTCGTACACTGGGGATTGGTGAGCTGTATCTAGATAAAGCTGCCCTATGCTTACGTCGTCTAAATAAGTATCAAAATAAATTGAGGTTTTAAAGCGCTTGCACAAAAACAATTTTGGTGATTCTAAACCGGTAATCTTGCACTTCTGCAAATAACAATCTTTTACTCTTTGACGAAATATCTTCAAAAACACTTTCGAATTCACACTCTCCGGAAAAGGCCACAGTAGTATAGAGCCCGCATTTCGAGGGCAGTCGACCTCACTGCGCATGCGCGAATGAGGTGAAATGGGGCGTTGCGTAGGGCGGTGTGTGAAGGTGTTCTGCGCAGGTATGACGTCACTTTCGGTCTGGATGAATGGGGCGTGTCCATCAGGGGATGGATTCCACCGCGGTGATGCGGTCTGGCGGTGATGCGGTCTGCCTCCGCGGACCGAAAGTAGTCCCAACACCGTGGGTTTTCGTGAGAATGTTCGGCAATCTGTAGGGACCGCTGGTGGATCGATTGGGTCGAATGAGGTATCAATATGAAGCGTACGTGAGGGAGTATCCAAAGGGCTGGGTTTGACGTGAAACTGACGTCATTCTGCGCATGCGCATTAGAGAAAGGGTATGGAAAAAGACGTTTTGGGGTCTAGGTGGGTGACTATTGATCCGATGGAGTCGTATGAGGTATCAATGTGAAGCCTTCGTGAATGGGCATCCGGGGGGTGTCACATGCACCTGACGTCATTCTGCGCATGCGCAGTAGACAGGGAGCATGGAAATAGATGTTTTGGGGTCCAGGTGAGCCATTATTGGTCCCATGGAGTCGAGTGAGGTATCAATGTGAAGCATTCGTGAAGGAGCATCCGAGGGGATGGGTGTCACGTGCAACTAACGTCATTCTGCGCATGCGCAGACAGGGAATTGTGGGAAAAGGGCATTGGAAGGAATGTTTTGGGATCGAGAGGGGCCGCTAGTGGTCTGATGGGGTCGAGCGAGGTATCGTTGTGAAGCATGCGTGAGGGAGCATCCGATTGGTTGGATATGGGGTAGGAATATCGTAATTGTGCGCATACGCAGGCAGGAAATGCTGGGGAAAGGTTATGGGAATAGACATTTTGGGGTCTAGGTGAGCCCCTATTGGTCCGATGGAGTCGTAGGAGGTCTTATGTTGAAGCATGCGTGGAGGAGCATCCGACGGCATGGGGTTTTGACGTCACTTTCGGTTTCACTAAAACTACCTTCGAACATAGAAGAGTTCCACTTTCCCACGGGGAGTTCCCCGGCCCGCCTGCCCCTGCGCGAGCACGCAGCGCGCGGAATTTCTCCTGCCGCACGCGCGCGCGGGTTTTCTCCGGACGCGCGCGGGATCACCGGAAGTTGTCACGTGGATTGGTGGCGCTCCTGGTGGCACCGTTCATCTCCGGCCATGTTCGTCCCTTTCTGTGCCAATAGATAGCCTTTCTCCGCCCTGTAGGGTCTGTACATTCCGGATTGCATCAGCATTGGCTGAGTGCCAAGATTTATATTAGGTGAAAGCCCATTGGCTGGGAGCCAAGTTTTATAAATAGCTCAGTGTCAATGTTTTCTCTATAAAAGGGGTTCTTTTTGCAGGACGGTACCGCCATATAAGGTCGTTTACGAGTGGTATAGAAAGTAACAATTTTGGGCCTCCGAGCTCCAGCCTGCCCTATCCTCGAGCTCCGAGCTCCCGACTACTCCATCCCCGAACTCCGAACTCGTGACTACTCCATCCCCGAGAATTGGGTTTCCTAGTGGGTTTTCCCATGTTTTACATCCGGGGACCCTGGTTTTACATCCGGGTCCTCTTCATCATCCGGGTTGTTACATCCGTGGAACTTGCGATGAGTGAGTGAGTGAGGGAGTGAGTGTGTGAGTCAGTGAGTCAGTGAGTGAGTGAGTCAGTGAGGGAGTGAGTGTGCGAGTGAGTTTGTCAGCGAGTGAGTGAGTGAGTGCTAACGCCCGTCTTAACGCATGGACGCACTAACGATGGTGAGTGAGTGAGTGAGTGAGGTAGTGAGGAAGTGAGTGAGTGGTCATATAAGGTCGTTTGTACACCATTAGCCTCAGTATGTATCCACCGCTGACCGGGCACCATGTCGAGTACATATACGTTCTGTCAGAGAACCTTCTCTCGTCGCGACAATATGCTCAGACATATGCGTCTAATGCATAGACAAGAGACACCACCAAGTCCCGCTATAGGTCCACCAAGTAGAGTGGAACATCCCTATACCATGACGGTGAGCGGCCCTACGGGGTGTGGAAAGACGTCCTGTGTGATGAAGTTCTTAGAGGAAGGATCCATCCGTTATACACGCGTTGTCTGGTGTTATAGTCAATGGCAGTCCGCCTACGAAACTACAAGGTTACAGAATGTGAGTTTCGTCCCAGGGATTCCTCACGACATAGACGAACCGTATTACTTCGATTCCGAGCAGACCAACGTGGTAGTGCTCGATGACCTGATGAGTGCGGCCAAGGACAATTCGAAAATCGTCGACTTGTTTACCAAAGGATCCCATCATCGGAATCTGCCCGTCATCTATTTGACCCAAAATCTCTTTCCTCGAGGGAAGGCGTCCAGAAATATTGCCTTGAACTGCCAATACTTGTTGTTCTCCAATCCCATCGACAGAGCAGTAGTCGAATTTATCCTCAGAACATCGACCATTTCATGCAGGCGTTTCAAGGAGCGCAAGTCGTCCGTATGACTACCTGTTCGTAGATTTAAAAGCCCATAACCCCGAAGATCGTCGGCTGACCACCCACCTATTACCCGGCGAGACATCACCGCAACGTCTACTACACCATCCAGCACCCGTTCACCAGCAGGAACCCGCCCTCGTACAGCAGGTGCCCTTCATACCATCAGTGCCGGAATATCACCCAACCGTGAAGGACCAACCCAAACCCGTACAAGGGAATGAACATAATGTGAACTCGAGGCTATGGAAGGATTTTTTCTGGGTGAGATGTTGGCGGCCACTGGAAACAAGTTTCACCGCAAAGGGTATTCGAAAGAGGAAGCCGCAGTGTTAGCCCATAATACATTGGCACCCAGACTACGACGGGCTTTACATCAGCAGTATGCCCACCTCCTGACTCATATAAAATTGCTGGACAAGGACCCAGTTCATATGGAAATCGAAAGAACAGCGACGATGTTGAAAACCTCGGGCATGAACTGGAAAGCGGCGTATGCCAGGGCAATAGCACAAAAGAAACATTTGTTCGAACGCATCATTAACATCAAAGGCGTCTCACTATAAATAGTCCACACGGCACCAGTCCCCTCATTTCACCATGAGCACTGCAGAGTCCAACTTGTTTGAACCCGACATAGATGACCACGCTCATAGATGACATCCAATGAGCGACACGGGTATGTCTTCTTCTGCATAAGAAACAGATAATACCCGAAGAGGATACCCTTGCCTAGAATCTGCTGACCCTGCATGGTGGCATTTCAAACCTTTATGGAGACCCAGCTGGAGAGGGGAAATTATCTTCTTCAACCTCCAACATCAACGTCCAGTTGACAATGCATAATGCGTTGAGATAGGTATGGAGACGGGCGTTGAAACGGGCGGTAAGACGGGCGTTACGGCGTAACGACGGGCGTTGACGGGCGTCACTGCATTTCGATATATTGGTGTCTAGAAAAATCAGAGCTTCTGAACTATTTCACCAGGGCGTTGAAGCGTTAAGCTAAGCGTTGACGGGCGTTGCTGTCTATAAAAGCAAGTGTATTCCCAAAACACGCACAGTCGACGAACGCACATTCACCAGACATTACGATATGATGCGACACCAGAAGACTTTCCATCCATACTCCGAGGCACAAGAAGCCGATACAGAGACATGAGATTCCACCGACTGAATTAACTACCTTCTGGGATGGTATTGTCACAGAAGCTATCAATACTCACGCTGCAACGGTCGAGGACGCCGGAGGGGATAACTTACAACAGGCGTACACCCAAATGCGCCCCTGCATCAGGAAAAAAGCCATGGCCATCTATAAACGGTATAGCCTGCTGCCCCTTGAGATGAAAGGCGACGCGACGCACAGGTCCATCATGAAGACCAAGCGTCACTTGGAAGAGGATATGGGGTTACCACCCACCGAGGCCCTGGAAAATGCGATCAGGATGCGCAAACAACTGTTTCAGGACATGCTGCCTGAAGAATATCCAGGCCTGCCCGATGAGGACTAGAACAAAAGGATGGAACTTTCTGACTGGACAAGAGCAGCCGAGAATACATCTAATGGATAACAAGGAATATGACAGCGCCAAATGGCGGCCTCTGATTGGACAAGAGTTTCCTTGAATTGTAAACATACCCAACGCGGCTCCCCCCAGCGTGGGTATGTTATGATGGAGGGGAGAATAAAATGATTGAGCTCTCATCTTTCTTGTTGTTTTTCTCTCATCTGTCTATATCATGGCGATAATTATATTATCAGGATACTGTGTTGTTCCCGCAAGAGTTTGGGTAAGGAACATGTACATTGGCAGAGTATATATACATGGAGAGATTACATGTACAGGCACATAGTACAGGGTGAGTGAGTGAATAGAATTTAACGTGGCTTTCAACAATATTTTTAATATATCTAAAATGTGACACGTGGAACCAATTAATATTTTGATGTAATATCACCTGCGTGCGGCCGGATAACCCGCGCGCGGCCGGAGTGATTCCGCGCGCTGCGTGCTCGCGCAGGGGCAGGCGGGCCGGGGAACTCCCCGTGGGAAAGTGGAAGCTAGTTTTAGTGAAACCGGAAGTGACGTCAATACCCCATGCCGTCGGATGCTCCTTCGCGCATGCTTCAACATAAGACCTCCTACGACTCCATCGGACCACTAGGGGCTCACCTAGACCCCAAAATGTCTATTCCCATACCCTTTCCCCACAATTCACTGCCTGTGTATGCGCACAATCACGATGTTCCTACCCCATATCCACCCAGTCGGATGCTCCCTCACGCATGCTTCACAACGATGCCTCGCTCGACCCCATCAGACCACGAGCGGCTCCTCTCGATCCCAAAACGTTCCCTGTCTGCGTATGCGCAGAATGACGTCAGTTGCACGTGACAACCATCCCCTTGGATGATCCTTCACGAATGCTTCACATTGATACCTCACTCGACTCCATGGGACCAATAATGGCCCACCTGGACACCAAAACGTCTATTTCCATACACTTTGTCTGCCGCGCATGCGCAGAATGACGTCAGTTCCACGGCCCACCCAGCCCTGCGGATGCTCCTTCACGAAGGCTTCACATTGATACCTCACTCGGCCCCATCGGAGCAATAGTTGCTCACCCCGACCCCAAAACGTCTATTTCCATACACTCTGTCTACTGCGCATGCGCAGAATGACGTCAGATGCATGTGACATCCCACCCCAGATTCGGATGCCCCTTCACGAGGGCTTCACACTGATACCTCATACGACTTCATCGGACCATTAGTGGCCCACCTAGGCCCCAAAACGTCTATTTCCATAACCTTTCTCTACTTCGCATGCGCAGAATGACGTCAGTTCCACGTCAAACCCAGCCCGTTGGATACTCCCTCACGTATGCTTCATATTGATACCTCACTCGACCCAATCGGTCCACTAGCGGTCCCTACAGATTGCCGAACATTCTCACGAAAACCCACTGATTTGGGACTACTTTCGGTCCGCGGAGGCAGACCGCATCACCGCCAGACCGCATCACCGCGGTGGAATCCATCCCCTCATGGGCACACCCCATTCATCCAGACCGGAAGTGACGTCATACCTGCGCAAAACACCTTCACACACTGCCCTGCGCAACGCCCCATTTCACCTCATTCGCGCATGCGCAGTGTGGTGGACTGCCCTCGAAATGCGGGCTCTATGCTACTAGCCACACCTCGCCAAAGCCATATTCCATGGTCTTCAACAATGAACTCCAGTTCGGAATTCCCTTATTTGTCAAATCTAAAAGAATACTGCAGACATTTCTGATCAGAATATTTTTGCCCTCTATTATCCTCAACTAATATTTGACAATACTAACCAATCAAAAATCTTTGAGAGGTCTTTCTGCTTAACTCCTCATACACCGCCACATTCGCAGTAGATTTATTCACATTTAATATCTGTTTACAAAATTTGGTGTGCACACGTTCTATTAATTGCCCTGTATGGAACCACCTTACCACCTTACTTCTACGAATATTTGACATCAACATGTTTAGGACTTTTAAATCTTTGTCTGCAAGCTTTTGTTGTACTCTAGAAAATTTACAATTTCTTGTTAAATCTAAACCTAACTCCGGTACTAAAGGTGATTGTACAAAATGAATGGATCACTTTAATGATTAATATAATAATCGCTAACTAGGATCATGTTGAAATGATCCACGTAAACAGGAAATTATATTCTGTCTGCAACGAATTGATCTTGTGAGTGGGTAGGAAGCTACACTAAATCTGTAAGTGATACAATGCGAAATTTGACATATATTTTATAATTCCATTTTTACAGGAACTCTGAAGTCCTATAGTGATGAATACAGCGCATACACATAGCACAGATCTACGATTTATGATATACTAGTGTGTGATGCTGATCCACGCTTTATCTTGTCATAAAATCAGTTGGGACGAAAAAAAATATGTCAAAATTTTTTGACTCATTTCACCTTCACTTAATGTACAGATTTTTTATTATTGTAAGAAACATAAATTAATATTATTATGCACGAAATCGTAACGTTATAATTATAGGAAATTAAGTGATTTATAAAAAAGAACCCATCATAGCTTCATATTTTCAACCAATAGAATGACATCGGCTTAAAAAGGGTACCAATGACATTGGTGGGCCCATAAATGGGCCTGGTTTTCATGATCAGAACTTTAATGACAAAAATAGGTCAAAAGCTTGTATATTGACAATATCCTGCACTCGATTCTCTATCCCATAATATCTCTTCAATGTCCCTTTTTCTTATTTATTTTAAAACATAGTGGTTGTAGGGTACATTTCAGAGGGAGGGGGACAAGAAGTTTTTTCTTGTGGTTCGGAAGGGGCGTCCTTACTTTTCTTATCGGTCCAGTGGGGGGGGGGGGGGGCTTACTTTTTTTGTCAACTTAATGGGGGGAACACTTTATTTTTGGTGCCTCAAGCGCTTTCCCAGAGTGGGTTTCTGGGGGTTCGACCACAGGTATTGGCAACAGTTAGGGATAACCCCCCTCTAGAAATAATAATACATGTCATATTAGTAAGTCTGATATGCATATCTTATGTAGATGCTTGACAATATAGTCTTTTTGGCATTATTCAATGCAGATTTGTATACATGATCGCCTCTTGGTTTGAGAACTTTTATCTTGAATCCATAGTTACTCAGCAAAAACAACTTATTTAACCTCCATTTCCAGAGTAAGGTTATCCCTAACTGTCCAATGGAGTGACTTAATAGGCTGCCGTGTTTATTTGTATATAATTAATAGGTCTAAGGTATATGTGATCAAAAGGCATGGTTTGAAGACCCCCAACCAAATTGATGAAAAGTTGCATGCTACAAACTGGATGATGGCACCACGAAATGCCAAAACAGATTACATCGTGAAACCTGTGCTAATATTCTCTCAAAGAAAAGACATACAATGAAAGTTTAAGGATATCATAATAATATACCATTGAATATATACAACTTCTGTGAATTTTCTTCTCAGTTGGGGAGGGGGAGGGGGGTGGAGTGTCTTGAGTTTTTTTGAAGGCCTCAGTGGGGGGGGGGCAGAACTTTTTTTAGGACTCCGAGAGTGGGTCAATAACTTCTTTAACATGTTTAAGGATCACTTGAGGGGAGTTACAACTTTTTTCCAGCTGTGTTTTTTCAATGCAACCCCCCCCCCCCCCCGATAAACTTTTACCGGTCCCTAACTTATCGTGACATACATCATCATTTCCGATAGAAGACAACTCCAACAGGAAACCGGTGTCTCAGTTTTTAAAGTTTTGGTCTTGTTATTATTCTATTGACTTTTAATGGAAAACTTAAAATCGAGTAACTCCCAGTGTTAAACTTCGAAACTGAATTAAAAACAAACTATTATAAGTATCGAAATTCTGAGGCACCAGTAAGGAGTACATATAGAGTGTATCAAATAATCACACCAAAGGAGGTGTTCGCTTTAGATGGATATTTTTCCCTTCAGAAGCGATCTCTGCTGCTCTATTGTCTCGCTGCAAGTCGACCGGTAAATTGTGACGTAATGCTCAGGTATTCCCCAACTCTTTGTCAGACAGGCGAGGCCAGTCTAATGGGAAATTCTGGTTCATATTCTCATACAGTTACCATTAATATTTTCATGAACGACCCAGATATTTACGAACAATAATCAGTTATATTAATACATAAACCGACTCGAAAACTGAAAAATCCCTGTCAAGATATAAAGCAAGTTTAATCTTATAACTTTTCAATTCACAGTTTCAACTTTCCGCTGCCGTAAGACGAAATTATATATGTGTAACGATTAATTTTTTGCTCTGCTGGATCGTCAGAATATTCAAATACTGAACAAGTGACTGTGTGTGTGGAGTTGTTTGTATGCAGTTCTATTCACGAATTATAATAAAATAAGGGATTATGTGCATTAGGGGTTCGCTGTCTTTATTTCACGTCACAATTGCACTTCAAGTCCAAAATCAAGATGGGAGAAAAAAGGAATAAATGAAAAAAAAATTCTCGGGGATTTGGGGATTCGAACCAAAATGTTGGTTTTCTTTTAATCTGTAGTCCGACACTGTAACCATTCGGCCAAGCAGCTGTCACAATTTTTAACTTGAGGAATGATGTGCCGAATGACGGTGAACTATACCCGTTCAGAGTATTACAAGCGTTTTGACATATTTCAATATTATGAAAATATGACACCTTTAACCAAAACGATTCTTCAGTATCATTTTAGATCAAACCTACCGCATTTCGATATGTAAGACTCGTTTTGGTTAAAGGTGTCACATTTCATATATGAAGGGAATTCCCTTCAAGAATATCGCCAAAAATTGCAAAAACAAAGAAATGCTTATTTTCTAATACTCGTAATATTTTTTTGACAACTCTCTTCTCGGTGAAAATTGAGAATATGAAAATTCAGTATTTTCTCTCTACAGCTAATAACTTTTAAAGTAAACGAGAGGAAATTATATTTTCAGTTTATAAACGCAACACACTGAGGAAAAAAATACGGTCAAACCGAACACCTCCTTTCAGGTCGCTAGGATAAATACTTTTCCAGAAATAAACCATATAAATTATCAAAACTGCTGGCTATTATTCCAGTATATAACACCATCTCCGTGCATGCGCACTCAACAAGAATTTTTTTTTTCTCTCTTTTTCTCTTCTTTTTTACATAATCAACCACAAGTACACCAAATACTATGACACGATGTGATCGTGTGCACCATAGCCATACAAAACATTATGGCCATAATAAACTATCCATATATAACACCCGGCCAAAATGTCACCGACACATTTAGAAATGAAATAGGCATGGCAACAACGGAGTTACTTTGATACTGAGGGCCGTCTGTTTCACTGTCCTACAAAACAAACGATGGCCAAATCTAATTAAATGCATAACAACAATAGCACGGCCAAAATGCTTATGGCGAGCAGTATTCGGCATAAAATACAGGAAATGGTGATAGCGGAGTTACCTTGATATTAGAGCCGTCTATCTCATTGTCCTACAAATAGTTTATGGCCATCAAACGATAATGTATACGGAAAAAATACGAAACTATTTATTTTTCTATTCACCTCTATTCATTATACCTGTCCAACTGTTTATTTATTTATTCATTTGTTTATCTATTTATTTATTCACTTAATTATATATTGCTGTTTATATTATGTGACTGACGGTCAGGAGGGTGTCTGTTGTGGGATGAAGACATATCAAAGTAATGCATCGAAAAACAATAGAAAACACGAATCTCTACAAACCTTCTATTTGAATATATTTATTTCCTCAAAGGGGAAACTGGGATTGGCGAACAGGCAAGCCTATACTAACGCCCCTCTCAGACAAACAAATTGAAAGTACAAATCGTGAGTGGAATCAAATAAAGGACGTTGGCGAAAAGATGAAATAATATGTAATAATACGTGAAAACAAAGAAAGAAAAACATCTATATATAAATACATGAGTTAAACAACCTGATATATACAATTCTATGCTCTCAGTATTAATAATATATATTTCTACGAATTATCAAACTATCTATCTCAAACAAACCTTCTATTTCATATGATACAGGCACAGCACACCGAAGACCACAGATGGGCTAGACAAGACCAGAAACAGCAGACGGATGACGATTACATGAATATCAACAGCACATTGAGTGACAACGCCGCACAATCAGACATCAGACACGCTACCCCATAGATGACACCGAACTGACGCTTCAACACAGAATATGATCCTTTGACTTTCACGCAATATAGGACGTATACCTGCCGCCCTGTACCCCCAATACACACTCCAAGCAATTGTTACAGGCACAGATTTCTGGAAGAACCCACCCTGTTCCCAAGGGCGTCGTTAGGGCAGTCGTCTCGAAAAATCCTGAAGACGCCCATGGTTCTCCCAGTTTTTTTCTGGACGGCTTTGTGCGTACGAATGGGGTACCAAGACAAAGGAATCACCCACGCGATTATAACGAACACATTATTTATCAGTATAACCTAACCAATAACAGACGTACCAACTTGTACATAGCGATTCTTCATTACTTCTATTTATATCTCTCTCTGCTCTCTCGTTGCTATTTATTATTTAATTATTTATTTTAATATCTAGCGCTGCAAAAGATCTTAAATGAACGAAGAAATGTACCGTGAAATTTAAATAAAACATTGAGTTGATGGGCCGCGAAATCCGTATGAGAAGCGGCCCTTAAACTACAATTTCAATCAAATCACTGATCGACGGATATACGGATGACGACAACAATTACTAAACAGCGCCGCACAGCACACTGAAGACCACAGACGGGCTAGACCAGATCTGAAACAGAACAGGATGACGACAACAATTATTAAACAGCGCCGGAAACACCCCAGAAAGACGTCCTGAACTGACAAAATCAACTCTCCACAAGACCAGATGCGCCACGCCTGAGATACCCCTGAACTGACGATTGTTTAATGCAAAATATGATCCTTGGACTTTCAAGCAATATAGGACCCAGCCTGCCATCCTGTACACCGATACGCACTCCAAGCATTCTTCTCTTCTATTTATATTTCCCTCTCTCCTTGTTATTTATTAATTTATCTATTTATTTATTTATTTTTATTTATTTATTTATTTATTTTAAAATACAGAGCTTGTAAACATCTTAAATGAACTAAGAAATGTAACGTGAAATTAAAATAAAACATTGAGTTGACGGGCCGCGAATTCCGTATGGGAAGCGGCCCTTAAACTACAATTTCAATCAATTGAATAACACTGATCACATTGATTTTAACCATTCATTCACTGATCACATAAAGTGATAACGATTTTTGAAAGTGCAAGCCGGACGATGCCTGATTCCAAACCCCGACAGGTTTTAGCTCTCGTGTTCTACTTAGTTTATATAATCATTACACGTAAAATATACAGTATACATATTTCGTATGTCTAAATGGATTAGGTGTAGCATGGGGCCTACTAAGACTTAGTAGGCTCCATGATTGTAGGAACAAAATGCACAATGTCGTAAGACCGAAATTGAAATAAACGATGATGGCCTGTGGACATTTCTGCGAATATATGTTTTAGATAATTAGCTTTGGAAAAAGGAAAGGTAGATAATATTCCATCCGTCGACGCACGCTTTGTGACAAGTCATACAATTGATGCAAGCAGGCGATTTCCTGGTTAGGCTATAGCCAGTTACCTCCACAATACACAAACGACCAACAGGTTAATCACGGGGCGCAATAATCTGGTTAATTTTCACACCTTTATAAGTAATCAAGACAGGGAACTCAAAAAAATAGGTTGAGACCTAAACTTACACTATTTAGAATTGGAATTTCAAAGTTTTCTTTTTACAACAGAAGAAAGATATAATTTTGAATATTGAATTTGGGTAATAAAAAAACATGGCTGTTTTCTTCAGTCAGGAGGGCTCAGTATCCTTAACTCGAAACCCCAATCTATGAACAGAGGACTTGCGGAGGTCGCGTCCTCCACAGCACGCGACCTCCACTAGTCTCCTGTCCGACTTCTTGTCGGTACTCCGGCATCGTTTTCCACCACTCTTTTAATGTTGTTTAATTTGATTCTACAACAGTTGTTACGGTATTTATATTTTGTACCACCGATTGGGTTCGCTTTAACGGGAATTGAACGCAAAAGATGCTATCTGCTGGAGAAAATGATTTAATTCGAAAATTAGACAGCATTACGGTACTCTTGAAAAAAACAAAACAACAATAGCAACGCTCTTACCTCTCTGTCTTTGGAGTCGAGAAATCCTATAGAAGCTCTGTTGCCTTCTCGCGATCTTCTGAAAGATCTGCCCACAAATGCAAGGAGGGGTATTTATTGAGACTTGGATTCTGGACTGTTGCCAAAGTCGAAGAATGAAAAGAATGGAAGGATTAGTAATTTCATAATATTACTTCTATTGATTTTATTCGTCGAATTCATTTGAAAAAATATAGATAGATATACCGAGAATGGCTACCAAGACGAACCAATGGGTTTGCAGCCATACAGAGATTGACAGATAACCACTCTCGTATAAACGCAGTTTCACTGTCAAGAGGTATTGTATTCACATCATTATAGAACATTTAAACTTCTTTTCGCAGAAGCCCTAGATAATTTTATTGTGAATAGGTAGACGGTATACAGGTGCATTCATCGAGGTCAAGGAGTCAAGGGGTTATGTGACTATATATCGGGGCGTTCATACACACATATACTACCATATATAAAGCAGTATATCTATACACATCCGGTTTCTTGGTACGTTCTGAATGATTTCGCGAGTATACATAATATAATGGTTTACTCAATGTTGGAGCCGTAATCTACCAAACTCAGTTTAACGCGGATAGGAATATACGACACTGACAACGGGAGAATGGAAATAACCCGAGTCCAGGCTATCAGAGTTTTTGGAGAAAACTTGTTGTTTTTTTCTTCTTTTTTTTTCAATTCAATAAAATGTTCACATTTGTATGTGTCAGTATTTCTTAGTATTATATTTTCCTGGTTCAGTAACTTTGGACAATACCTCCCTCTAGCAGTTCGAGAAAACGGCAAATCTCTGTTAGGGGTGCATTCTCCCTTATTGCGAAAAGCCAGACGCGAAAACGCGATGCTAAAACACGACGCTAAAACGCGAAAATACGAAAAAGCAAAATTTCAAAAATACAAAACGCAAAAATGCGAAAACGCGATGTGAAACACTTTTCGCGTTCTCGCATTTTTTGCATCGCGTTTTTTAGTTGTCGGTGTTTCGAGTTTTCGTGTTTCTTCTATCGGTCGAGTATTCCCGAGTGAAAAATCTATGCAGACGTAACTGACGTAGCGTCCAAAAAAGCTTTGGATTGACCAGCTCAATTTCAAAATTGGGACTTTTTCAAAGAGTGGAGTGATGTAGGCCTACAGAGAATATCTGATATTTAGACAATATATGTTAATCCCGGTTTCATTAATTTATGGAAGCAAAAACAATTTCTTCTTGGTCATTGGCTCAAAGAGAAAGTCTATAGTATTGCTGGGTAGCTTGACCTGGCCCGAAAAAATATGCACACCCTTTTTTCTCTTGCTACACCCAACCTTGTGGCATCCTGTAGTCGCTATTCCGGGTGAGGGATGGACTACGTCTCTGCATACTCATTGAGGGTAGTGATGCCAGTGTGGAGGGTAAGAATGTCCGGTGACTAAGCGTGTCCGGCTCCTATATTCTAACCCAGCTAGGACACTTTCCTCCACATTGGGGGAAAGTGTTCGTACTTAGTTGCAATAGAGAAGGATATGAAGAGGGAGCACTAATCACCAGGACATTCTTATCCATCACACCGGCAGTGGACAAGCAGTGGGCGATGACATTGTTTACCCCATGACCTTTTTGCACCCAGATGAGTATGCAAACAGATTCAAAATGACCTCAAATAAAACGATTAAGTCAGACAGATTCAGCTCCTGATTGTTGAGTTTTCATGATTTATTTTTTTGGTTAAGGAACCATAATGCCTCATGCCCACGTGTTCAGTTACAGTTAATCACAATATGGCTATGTATGCATGCCCACCAAAGTCAATCTTTTGACCTCCACATCTTTCAACGAAAACCCTTCCTGCGCTTCAGCGCGCTTACTGATTGGTTCGGTTCAGTGGAAACCCCTCCAGTTATTTATATCCAGAACTGCTATCGGTAACTAACCAAACCAGTGTATCTATCGTAACCTATCGATTGATACACTGGCTCGCGAGAATGCTGTTCAGGGCGTTGTGTTGTACTTAACCCATTTGATTGACTCTAAAGTCAGCGTTGTGAACAATGCGGTTTACGGTATTAAATGAGCACATGACATGGCCGGTGTGCATAGCCCAACAAATAATGCGTTTGTTAAGATAGTTCTAGATTCCGCTAGGAGATTACTGCATGAGAAGCCAAGAATTCCCAAGGACAATATAACAGCTATAACAGCTGCTGTTATATTGTCGTTGGGATTTCTTTGCCTACTCAGTAGAGCTGAAGAACTTTCATGGTTGTGTGAAAAGTTTAAAACATCAAATTCTTTGACGGACATTCGAGACATTTGCATGTGTGTTATTTCATTTGCGGGGTTTCCGAGGTACAACGAGCTAAGTCACATAAGAATGAGTGATGTTAAAGTTTTCGACAAGCATATTGAGTTATATATCGCTAAAATATGGGATCCGATAGCGGCCACTCGCGTTCTCGCTATCTCGACCTGTAGATTTGGCTAGGCGAAATGGCTAAAATACCAGAATTAGGGGCACGAATGGCCGATAGCGGCCATCAAAAAGGTCGCGGCACGATAACACGAGAACACGCGAATGATGCCATTAGCGAGTCGCGACCTACCATTCGCGTGTTCTCGTCTTCTCGCATACTCGCCTCGGGATAGGTCACGGCACGCGAACACGCGAACGCGCGAATGGCCGATAGCGGCCATCAAGAAGATCGCGGCACTATAATATAAATCTGAATATAATTTAATACGAAACGAAATTTAGTATTTTTCCGTTTTACAAAATGAAATCCGATGATACAGTCAAGCGACAGACAAAGGAACAATACTTCATTCAGAAGTTCAAATGTGAATTAAACTGTTAATAATACCTTTATTTATATATGAACTGTGGAATTGAACAATTACTTATTTCTTTTATGCATGTATCGACTGAAAAAAGAGATGTCAGGCCTACCGAAATTTAAAAAAACATGTAACCTGTTATATTTTGAAACTCCCAAAACTCTCAGATAATAAATATTCTTCTCGAAATTTGGTTTGAAAAGCACCAGCAAGCATATAAAAATGAACGAAAATCAATAAAGAGATGGAAACTACATGGTCTTTGCTCTGTCCTGTTCTACTCTTGTTTATGGCAGCTCGCGCGTCGCCTCCAAAAATACGCATGAACACTCTTTTCCCCAAACATATCAGCAGAACGATCTCCCTTGATCAAATGGAGATCTGCAACCTTCCATTTGTCTGCACTGTGATGTTGAGAGTCAGAAAAGGCCGTTAGCTGTTCACAGATAGAAAAGGTTGACAACTATCACCCCGAGAAAGTGATGAGTTTGGGCCATCACTCTTTTTTTACGATCACTTTTAAAAACGATATACATCACATCTGAAGAGTGACGAGCAATGAGTGTAAATTTAGCTCATCACCTTTTAAAGGTGATGAGGCAAAATCATCACCCTTAAAAGATGATGACCATCATAACCCTTCATTGATGATCAGAACTGGCCATCACCTTTTTTCTGGCTGTATTGGAGAATGAATGTTTCTGGTTCGAGACGTGGCACTGTGTCTCAACCTATTGACCTACAACTGTCCTAAAACGGGGCTCTCCTGAAATAAATAACAATACGCAAAATAGGGTCTGAAAGCCAGAAACTTGTTTTTTATTTTACATTTTGGCCAAAGTGTAAGTGAAGCAATCCATTATAAATGCCTCTTGTTCTAGATGTCATTGTACCATGCCTCTGAGGGCCAACTTGGATACGGCACAAGCTGGGACCGTAAGTAGTATATAGCAAGCATTAACCCTCAACTTGACCTCTTTGCACTTAAATTTGAGGCAGTCACGTGACAGAGGTCAAAGGTCATTGAGTGCACTTGACCTGTATCCTTTCATCTTGTCTTTGACCTGTGTACCAAATCATGACGTAAATACTGCAAAATGTCACACCTGGGATAAAATATGAGAGGGATAGGTAACTCCATTGTGTTGAGCTGTAGATGTCATTCTCACTTATATGTTCCAATGGGTTCAGGCAAAGGCTCAGAAAGTATCTCGTTTTAAGTGTCAAAAATGTTACGAACATGTTGAGGAATAGAATGGCGAAAGATTTGGGTAAATTTGACAATTCTTTCAATAGTTCTTTGGTACAAAAGTAAGGGGTATCTATAAACTAGGACAAAATCTTACAATTTAAGTCGATCTCTAGGTTATAACTGTTCATCTAAAAGCTTTAAAACTTGCATATAATGTGCTACTTCTTAATGATATTTAACTTCCTAGCTCTTTTGGTGATGTTATAACACCAAATATATTACTATTTGACACAAATTTACCGAGTTACAGGTGATTGATGTTGTCAGCATTGAACAATAGTGAGTATCCTATTTCTTCTAATTATTCAGACAGCAAAACTTAACTTCAGGCATCTGCAGAAAGAATTTTGCTAACTTCCTACAAATTTCACTATCTGTCTTTTCAGTTCTTGGGATATACAACATATCCATGCCAGAGTATTTAGCCTCAGTTGACATTAAGATGTTTTTTTTTCTGCTTCTAAGTCTAAAAATGCTGTTCGAAAAATTAGAAGAGATAGGGTACAACATTGTATAGCATTGCTGTGCAGAACAATGGGGCTACTAATCCCTGTCGTATTGTATCCCAGGTAACACTCATTGATTAGCTCAAACATAGAATGCAATTAAGGACATGGAGTAGGAACAAGAGACTCATAACACTGATTATAGATGGACAATTTTATTTTGTGAAAGAGAAGTTCATCTTTATGAAGAATTTTGTACAACCACTTTGTTCAAATCAATAGAATAAAAATTTATCAATGGAATATTTGTTTTGCATGAACTTTTGATGATATCATTAGGTGGACATCATAGGGCATAATGCACTAATAGCCTACAGATGTTTACAAAAGTGGTGAAAACTTGCTGTTATAAGATGTATAGTTGATTCTTTCAAATTGACCAAAGAGAGGGTTATAAAGTGAGTGGTAAGAGAAATTATGATGATATTTAAAGATTGATTGTATTAATTATAGTTGAGTGTGTCGCTGCGAGCTATTTCTCCCCCGAGGTGACCTCTGGGCTGAACACCAGTGAGTGTGAAGGTACTGGAGGGTTCACAGAAGATGTACAGTATTATGGATTGCGATGGGATCCAGATGCCGTCAACACGTCCTTGCAATATTACACTGCTAGCCAGCTGGACTGGTAGGTTATAATCTTCAATGTAGGGTTCGTACGGGTCCTTGATTTCCTTGAATTCTGAGAAAATAAATTCCAGGACCTGGAAATCCTTGAATTCTGGCATTATTTGTAAAGAGTCCTGGGAAAGTCCTTGAATTTTATTGTCCTCTCTCCCCCCAAAATATCTGCCACAAATAATTACTGAAATTTCTTTCTAACAAAGTGAATTTATTCTTTAATCTAGTCTCATCTGTATGAAACGTGATAGTTGTAATACATATTCATTTCATTCTAATGTATATTGTTAAATTTGCTGAATGAAACAGGGTAAAAGGTGTTAAAAATTGTCCAGGAAAATTCAGTTAAAGGTCCTGGAAAAAGGTTGTATGGATCTGGGAAAGTTCTGGAATTTTGTCTTTCATAAAGGGTGGGAACCCTGTGAATGATCACCAGAAATAGTTCAAGCTTCCTCTTACTCTTCAGTCACATGACGCATAGTTTCTGACAGATTGTCTGGCTGGGTTCAGAGAATTCTCTCCCCCAAAAAGCACCTATTTTGCGTGACCAAGGAATTGCACAACATCATCCCAGTAAAAATTATTGAAAATAAATATCTGGCCCTTCTCTGGCCTTAGCTCATATATTTAATGGTGAATAATTTTGCCCAAATTTAACAAGATCCATTATATTTTTCACCTGTTTTAGTGCTTTTAACATCTACCTCATTCCAAATGGAAAATTGTCAGTTGTGGTTCCATTGAAACATATGAAATGAAAGTGCAGTTGTTAGCCTGCAACAGGCGAAGAATGGAACAGATCATGTTGAAATTGGGCTAATCGCGAAGGCAAAGTATTCATTACTAAATACATGTGAGTGAAGTTTTGTAGAATGGCCAAATTTTGTTTTTAAATGATTTTTACTGGGATAAGATCAAGTAACCTGTGGTCATGCACAATTGGCACTTTTAGGGGGGGGGGGGAGAGAACTCTCTAACCCAAGCCAGACATCAAAGAGATTAGTAATTGGCATATGGATGAAGGCTGGGGTTAGGGGAAGCTTGGACTACACCTGCAACAGGTAAATGTTAAAAGTTGTGTGCATTCATATAGCCCTGTTGAACATATTATATTGAAATGTATTTTGAGCCATTGGAAAGGGATCATATTTATTCATCTGGAATAAAACTCCTGAGAACTCGTAAGTTTACTTTGGGAAAATACATCTTGTGTTGAAAGACCGCCTAACCATATTCAAGAATCTTGTTGTTTTACCAGGCACTCAGTAGCAGGAGAGATGAGTTGTTATACAGGAGGTGGTTACATACAGAGCCTGGGGACATCACTCAGTGACACACTGGATATCCTGTCATACCTCCAGAATAATAGTTGGATAAACCACTTGTGAGTATATATATACCTAGCTTAACCCTATCTGGCTTGGACGATTTGGGGTGTATTATACCGCAGCCTTTTGGGGGTTGGGGCGTAGGAAATGCCCCCCCTCTATATATTTTCACTATCCCGAAGGATAGAGTGTGTAACTTACCACACTATATCTTTAAGTCAAGCTCTACTGGAAAATGTATGAAAAATCAAAGATGGCTCTCATGATGACGTCACAGTGATGTCAGTTTTTTTCAAAGAAGGCTTTTTTTGGTCGATTTTTCAGTCAGAATGTTTGAATTTTTTATTTATTTGTTTTCTTCACAAAAACTGCATGATAAATTAGTAAATAATAATCTGATGTGAAATAAAATAGCTTTTGCTCACTTTTCCTCGCAGAAAAGCAGGAATTCTGAAGAAGAATGTCAAAAACATAACTTTTCTAGTACCCCACATGGTCGCCATTTTGAATTTATCCATGATCCTAGCTGCTTGGAGGGTTTTGCAGATAGGTTTAAAATGACCCCATATGATCAACTAAAAAGTCAGTTTCAGCTCTCTCATCTTCTTTCGTTCTGGAGATGGGAGCAAAAAAAACAAACAACAAGGGAGGGTAGGGGGAGTGCCCCCCCTCCTCCCACGTCCAGGTAGGGTTAAATTGTTAATGCTTCATGGAGAAATACATGTATGTGTTTGTATATAATCCTAATAACTATATTGCAGACTAAATTCATCCATATACAGGAGATGGAAGAAAGCAACTATCGGTACAGCGATATATATGTATATCAAATGACAGACAAATTTGGTTCTAGTGTGGAACAATCTTTAATAACATAACGCGTTTACAATTATTTCCTTTGTAAATGACCGTGAAAGTTGGGAGACATCAATTCATTGTATACATGTACAGTGAAACCTCAGTAAACTGACCATGCTTGGGATCAGATTTTAGTGTCGATTTTGACAGGGTTCTGGTTTATCAAGTTTCAAAATACCTCAAATTTAAGATAATGTTGGTATTTAGAGGTTGGTAGGATTACCCAGGTGTCGGTATTCACAGCTTTCACTGTTCATAGTGATTTTTCCCATTCTTAAATATATGTTAAATACCTACATGTGATATGTATTGTGTTCTTTGCACTTAACAATGGATAATATTGTTATTAATAAAATACTGAATTACGATCACTTTCTAAATGACAAAAAATATCTTCCTATGTATTCAGCTATGGGAGCTGTGTCATTTAATATGCCCATCAGAGGAGTACTGTATGTTCGTTTTCATGACTACTAGTCTGCTACCTCCTTTTTGTTGTGAGAGGCTTGTTGGCCGAGTTGTTTAGATTGCCGACATATTGCTGGCGATTAGGTGCCTTACTCTGGGGATCACTGGTTCGAATCCCGCTCGAGACTCGACCAATTTTCTGCACTAGAATCTGTGGTATACTAAAGATAGTGTAATCCCAAAATAATGAAAAATACTGTTATACGATCAGTTTCTAAATGACAAAAAATATCTTCCGATAATATTGTTGTTTCACAGAACCCGTGCAGTATTTGTAGAGTTTACCATCTATAACCCATCACTAGAGCTGACGACGGTGGTCACACTACTGGTGGAACGCTTTCCTATATCATTGTCTCTACAACTGTAGGCTATACTCATGTGAACAGCTAGAAACATTTCGATCAAGCCGTAATTAGACGGTGTAGAATCAGCCATAAACGATTAACTCACGAACATTTACTAAAAAAAAAAAAAGAAGCAACTCCAAGGTGTATTCCATGCCATGAAGATCTCACACTGAAGCATATTCTTATCGACTGTATAGATTTTAAGATTGCAAGAGATACTTTTTATCGAGCAGCTACTTTGGAAGATCTTTTAGTCAGGTAAAAGAAGATTGTATTTTAGATTATTTGAGAGAGATCGGTTTGTTGTATAAATGTTAATGTATGTACATGTTTTTAATGCATTAGATTACTGAGTTATTAACTTGATTATATAGAATTTTGTTTGATCGTCGCTATATAGCTGAAATATTGCTGAACGCAAATCCATCCCTATTATTCCACAGAGGGAAATTACAACTTCCGGACCCCAGGTCCCCCCACCTCTTCTAAGTCACCTCCCCCCCCCCCGCCTATTTGATTTTTTTCCATGCACCTTACAGTTTATATAGATGAACTCTTAACTCTTAAAAAATGCTGTTCATATGATTTTAATCCTAGACTTCTACTGGACAGGTAGATCCCATGCTGATATGCCAGGTGAGATGAATACATTATTAATCCCACTTATTAATTATGGTATGAAGTCCTCCAATAATTCACTCAATCCATTCAGATTCAATCACCCCAATTTTGTGGTAAAAATTCAATCTGTCATTCTGCTCAATTTGATTAGGTAATGAAGAAATAATGGACAAACTGAACAATTTTGAACCAGTTGGTCAGATTTTTGCTCTAATAAATTGATCACCTCCTGATATTGTGATGTTAAATTTCACTTCCTGTGATTGAATCATTAGAGTATTTACTGTTTTCCAAAACAACATACATCCAGCTTTTTCAAGATGACTGATCTTGACCTACATATAGTTTTTATTTCAGGGCAGGGCTCGAAATTAACACCTTTTACTTGCCCCGGGCTGTTGCCCAGAGGCAAGTACCTAAAAATCACAAAAATAACATCCTCTAGGTTTTTGGACTTTCACTAATACATTTTTGATGGTTCATAAGGAATCCCTAAAATCCATTCTTGATTACTTTTACCAAGGACTGGCGGTTGTTTACTTCAAGATAGGATGTGGAAAAGATCCTTTTTATTGTTGCCGAGTTACATAAGGGGAGCTAACTCTATATTTAGGACGCGCGATAAGCGCACAGATCTTATTATCTCACCTTTATATGTGACAGATACTCGAGTGCCAGAGTGCTGCAATGCATGGATATGGTTCTCTCGTTTCTGTTCCAAATCTTATGTTCCTTTGGTACATTGTTTCATAAAGTGAGAAATGAAACGAAACCATTACATGCATTCTTTTTACTATTATGAGGCCTGATCAGTTCCCTTCTAAGTTTCTTTGTCCTTCAATGATAATCATTCTAAATTTCACAGTTTCTATTAAAACTGGTTTTAGATAGAAAATGGTTACTATAAAAAAAAAATTGTGACAACTGATTTATTTTTGGGGCAATGAAAATGTCAAAAGTTTTTGTCCATGGACAACCACTTGAGAAACTTAATTTCAAGCCCTGCAAGGTATATGATAAAAGTAAATTCAGCTAGGCTGTTTTTGCAAATGTCTTTTGTTAAGAGCTACATTTCAAATTTGTTTAGCAGCATATGTATTACCACCTAAATGTTATAAAAAGTCTTTCCTGTTCCAGGTGATCCTCTTGATCGTGGCGCTGTACTTCGTGGCACACCTCATCCTCTCGGTCAAAGGTCAAGGCATCTCCTACTTCAAGGGAATCTGGAATTGGGTGGAGCTTGTAACCACTATCCTTATACCGACCTCGTTCTCTCTGTATGTCGCCTGTATGGTCAACACCACTAGTGCGTTCCGCCAGTATTTCTCCGACATACACAGCTACACCAACTTCCACCAAGCTGCTTATCTACACGAGTGGATGAGAATAGTGAACGCTTGGCTTGTCTTCTTTATCATGATCAAGGTATAAATTTTGAGCTTTCTTACTCCATACTATCCATGCTTTTGTCAGTCTGTTGAGATAATGCTCTTAACCAACTTTAAGTTAATTAATTCTATGATATTATAAATTAATTATTTCATTGAATTCATTATGTCATTTTTTGTGGGTTATAAATTAAAGTAATGCAGTTGACCTCTTAAACAACTTAAGTTCGAATAATTTCACTTTGCCCAAAAACCCAGGAGAACATTTGGTACTGGTGATAGCTGGCATATTTTCTTGTAATATTTGACAAATTATACATTATTTTAAGCATAATGACACTTTCTTTGAATACTGGGAAAATATAGTACATAAGTTCAGAATTATGTCTTTTATCACCAGTTCAAAATATTATACTGGGTTGAAAGATAGGCCAAAGTGAAATTATACATATCAGTAGCTGATCAGTTGAAGTCATTAGTCACTGCACAGATAGGCTCTTCTTTGTTCTCTCAATAATGTATAAAAGTTGGATTGAAACTTTTTATCCCCCCTATAAATCTAGTGAACCACCTTAGTTTGCATCTGTCCATCTGTGTGTTCATCCATCTGTGTGTTTGTCCATCCGTGTGGTTGTCCATCTCTGTGTTCATCCATCTGTGTGTTTGTCCATCTGTGTTTTCATCCATCTGTGTGTTCATCCATCTGTGTGTTTGTCCATCTGTGTGTTTGTCCATCTGTGTGGTTGTCCATCTGTGTGTTCATCCATCTGTGTGTTTGTCCATCTGTGTGTTTGTCCAGCTATTCATCCAAGTATTTGTTGGCAAGATTACATGCAAACTTTTCAAATTACACCAATGAAATTTTCTCTGTCTTTGCATATCCACCATTCATCCATGTGTGTGTTCATCCATCTGTGTGTTTGTCCATCTGTGTTTTCATCCATCTGTGTGTTCATCCATCTGTGTGTTTGTCCATCTGTATGTTTGTCCATCTGTGTGTTCATCCATCTGTGTGTTTGTCCATCTGTGTGTTTGTCCATCTATTCATCCAAGTATTTGTTGGCAAGATTAATTACATGCAAACTTTTCAAATTACACCAATGAAATTTTCTATATCTTTTCATATCCACGCTGTAGATGACCTGATTCAACTTTCACTTGGTTACTTTTATTTATTTATTCTTATTAATTATGGTAATTCTCTATAATTCAGTCATATGATGTGAAATTTCCCACCAAAAAAATCAGGCGATGGTTTTAAATTCATAAGAACCGAAAGTTGACAGAATGATTAAAAATCATGGAAATAATCCATTGTTTTTTGTTATTTTAAAGATTTTTTTAGGGTGATCAAAATTGATATTGCATTTAAGAAATACACAAAAGGTATACATAGATATATAGTCAAGGATTTATTTGGCGTGAAATCAAGGAATGATCAAATTTATTAGAAAAGAAAGTTGAAAAAATGGTCAAAAATCATGCAAATAATCGAGTGTTTGTGTTATTTTAATGATTTTTTAATGGTGATCAAAGTGACTAGGACATCTGATTCAATTTTGTCAACACATTGGTCCCAAACCCTGATGACGTATTATATCTCTCTCAGTCACGTGATGAATTGTGTATTCATTCATCTGTATGACACATGAACACTTATCCAGAAATCGCTTATGTAACACGAAACCAATTAAATTGTCATTGTTAACGCAAAGTACATGTGCTGCCAGGTGGGAAGTCCTATATGTAACCCGATACACCAAATTGCTGTGCCAGCCCAGGGACCTCGAGCTGGCGAATTAAGTTGATATGTAAGGTATCATGAGGGAGGAGACAGGCTAATTGAATTGTCATGGATGTTGGGGGCCTGCATTGCATCAAGGGATAGAAGTGGGATTTTATTGTCATGAATGTAGGGGGCCTAGATGTACGTCATCTGGTTTCAGGACAATTGGGAGTGATTGAATTCTAATAGAGTGATTCAATTATCAGAGGAATTACCATGAAATTAAACTTAATCATCAATGTTTCCCCCCCAATGTTGCACAGGTGGTAAAGCAGCTACGTTTTCTCAAGTTCCTCTACGTGTTTGAGAAGACCATAAGTTCTGCGTGTGGAAAGTTATTTGCAGTTTTCATCCTGTTCGGTTTACTACTGTGTACCTATGCCCAACTAGGATACCTGGTAAGTTTGTCATCTGGATGGATTTGATCAAAGAGAGGAGAACCGTTGACATCAGAACCTTAATTTCTTAATTTCCATACAAAATTTATTGTTTCTCAGATATTTTTTTTGTGAAAACATGGAGTGGATGGACAAAATTTTTGTCATTTGATATCCAATTTATTCAGTGGGGCTGACATTTTTTTTGTCTTCCAATACATTGAAATACTTACTGAATAGAAAAAATAAATAGGCAATAGGATTGGTTGGCAATATTTATGTTTTGTCCAATCTGATCAGTACTTGAAAGGATTTTATCAATGGTAACAAAAAATAAATGAGCGGCAGTTTGAGATCTAGTGTAAAAAATAAAAAGTTCAACTGGGGATAAAAAGTCAGTGCGACTGAGAAGTTTTTCGTTATTTTTGTATGGCCTAATACTTCAAGGGTTATCAGTGTTGAATGACACATGTTCTGCCTTACAGATGTATGGGGTCTGGGTGCGAGGGTTTCACACATATGAGGCATGCCTGGTCAGTCTGGTTGGAGTGATCCGAGGAACGATGGACTTTGACCCTCTCCTTAGAGCTCACCCAGTCTTCAGCCATTTTTATTTTTACTCCTTCACGTGGATCGTGTATGGGCTGATCATGGGCCTTGTCGTGGCCATTCTGTGTGACACGTATAGGCTCGTCCACTCCCAGATGTTCTATAAGCTCACACTGGACATCCACGACTATGAGATGGTGGAGTTCATGCTGAAAAGATTTAAACTCTGGGCTGGCATCACAAAACCAAAAGCTGTAAGTTTAAGTCTCTTTATTTCAATGTTTGCCTGCAATCCTGATCAAGCATAGAACTTGAGGCCATCTGCACCGAAGTTGCCAGTTCACAAAACAAAAAAAAAAAATACAATAAATACAAAGAAGCACAGTCAAGTGGTACAGTAGCAGGTCTCAAACCTAGCCCTTATTTTGAAATAAGTTTTTGGGCGAGAGGATCCCAACTATTGACCTTGTAGTATTCCACTAATATATTATGCTAAAAAATATGAGAGACTAAACTGGTCTACATGTAAGTCCAGAAAATTTAACTGACCAGAAATAATACCCCAAAGTAGTAATGATATCCTGCTATGTAAGTGGGAGGGGGCTATCGAAATGCTGTTCATCTGTGTGTCTGTTCGTCTACCCAAAATGCTGTGAACACAACATCTCAACAAGAAAGAGGGTTAGAGCCTTGCTCTTTAATGGTTCATACTTCAAAGACCCAGACAATAGTTCCTACATGAAGTATCTACCTCTTTAATGGTACGATGCCGCCTTATTAGGACATTTATTTTCTAAGGTCACCAATCAAAATGTGACTAACAGTATCTAAGTAGCAAATCTTGATCTTTGGCACAATGCTGCCTTCTGCAGGCCTCTAGGTCAAGTTCTATCTGGATTGACCTTGACCTATATTCAAAGGTCACAGGTCCAAATGTGAATAGCAGTCCTATTTGCTTGTCAACCTAACATCTCAATAACAATGACAGCCAGAGACTGGATCTTTGGCACAATGCTGCCTCTAGGTAAGGTTCACTCCATACTGACCTTGACCTATTGTCCACAGCTAGGTCACAGGTTCAATATGTGAATAGCAGGCATATTTTGCTTGTGAATGCAATATAAAAGGAAATTAATCAAGATTTTTATCTTTGGCAGTTCTGCCTTACTCTTGACTGACCTTGGCCTGATTTTAAAGGTCATGTCAAAATGTGAGCAGTAGTCCTATTTGATTGTGAATACAATATCTCAAAAGCAAATTGATTTAGAGAGGTTATATTTGGCACAATGCCTTATTATAAAGATATCTAGGGGTCTAATAGCTATCTAGCTCATTTCTGTCTTCATTTGATCCTCATTAGATAGTCCCGCACCAATATTTGCAGTTGTTCTCTCAATATAATTTCAAAATATTTTCCATTCTATTTGAGCAGGCATTCAAAAAGGTGCAGTTTGCGGGTCTGCCTTCTCTGTCCAGTCACAGTACGTACTCCACGTACTCGAGCCACACAGTCAGCCAATCAGCATCAAGCTCCAGTTCAGACTATTATGGTCTCGATCGAATGGACTCCACTTTGTCTGCAGGCCACTGTTCAGAATTCCCTCTAGACCGTCTCCCCACTACCTGGGAAAACGTCCTCATGAAAGAAGATTTAACCTGAAGAGTACACTCCCTTGACTCTCGAGTTTCCCATAAATAAGTGTCATCAAAATATATGTGTTGTTTTCTTCCATCTCGTGCTTACCGACTGTAGTTGAGCATGGTGCCAGTCCTCAAGGATATAGCATCGTCACGTCATGCGAATGTCATACATTTGACATCATGAAGGGCTAGTTGCGCACCATCCAAGGTGTTCTCAATTTTGAATGAGCGGCCTGACGGGATGACAGTGAAGAGAAGCACATAAGAAATGGTTGAAGGCTCTGAAGCAGTCAGAGAACGTAACAAATTAAAGGGCCATAACTCATGAAGATCATAGAAGATTAGGCTTATACACTTGTCAGACTCCTTGTTCCACATGGATATATTCAGGAATTTTTGAATGGCAAAAGGGGCAGGGGTTATATTTAGAATTCTTTAAACTCGGTTCATTTTATATTAGGCTTAATCAAGCTAGATATTTCTCAGATATATCAACTGGACAGATGCTGTTTTGGAGACGAATAGGGAATTCCGTTCACACCTAACTTCAACCCCTGCACACTTGATGTACACTTGGAATGTGCTGAAAACTGCACGAAGAGCTTAAAATATTCGCAAAATCCGCCTTTTCCACACCAAAGTAATAACAATGGACTGACTCTAGACACACGTCAATGAACAGAGGCCCAGTCTGTGGCTGCAATCTGGGTGGTAAAATATCATTTTTATATGCCCGCCAAAAAGGCAGACATATTATGTAATGGCGGTTTCGATCCGTGTCTGCGTCTTACCGTCGCCTGTGTCCGGTCTATATCTGTGAACGTTTTCTATCCACAGTTGCAATTTTTTGTGAGTGGATACACTAGGTGGAGACGATGTGTCGCGTACCAAAATTGAAGTCAGAGGTCAAAGGTCATTGACTCTCTGGCTTAAAAATCAGGAAATCATTGATCATTGACCGTTTTTCTTCTACCCTTCCAATTTTTGGTGAGTGAATTCCTTAGGGGGATGATGTGTTGCATACCAAATGTAGGTCGTGGTCAGGTCAAAGGTCAGTGTGACCGAAAAATCAGGAAAGTATTAAAAATTGCTAATTTTTTGTGAGTGGAGGCGAAAAGTGTGAGGGCGAAAAGTGTAGCTGTGACCCCAAAATGATAAAATTGTAAAAATTCATGATTTTTTGTGTCCGTTGATACAGTAAGGGGAGATGAAGTATCGTGTACCAAAATTCAGGTCAATGTCAAAAGTCAACCCCAAAATCATGAAATCATTAAAAACAACTTTTTTCTGTCCGTAGATACATAAGGGGGGGAAACAATATGTCACGTACCAAAATGTAGGTCAAGGTCACTGTGACCCCAAAATCATGAAATTGTTAAAAATGATTTTTGTGCCCCTTGATATATTATGATGTACCAATATTTGGATCAAGGTCACTGTGACCCCAAAATCAGGAAATCATTAACAGTAACTTTTTTATATGCTCGTGTAATGCGATGGTGAGTTCTGTCCATCTTGTTGTCTGTGCGATATCTGTAGTTTCAAGTTATGGATTGGTACCAAACTCTGGGTATACCTTACTCGCATGGCAAAGATGAGCCTCATTTTGAAGTCAATAGGTCAAAGGTCAAGGTCACAATCATCCAAAACTGGATCCAGTTTAACTGACTATATTTGTTAGGTTGGACTATTCAGAGTTGTCTCCCCTACATATATATGGCATTTGTCCTGTGGAATTCTTCCCTGTTTGATACATGTAAGAAACAGCTACATTCAGTTAAACTGTTTTGAAATAAAAACCCTGCATTCCACTGGGAGAGGGGTCCTTCATGATCTTTATATCTGTTTATTAACTCCTGAACAAATGTTTACTTCATCACTTTTTTCACATTTTTCTTCCATCTCGAAAATATTTTATCACCTGAAAGGAATCTATTTGAAGGAAAATTTCTTATGTTTGATTATTGTTAATTTCAGTGCAGCATATCAATCTCAGTAAACTCAGATAAAATATCACAGAATATTATATCTGAATTCAGCCCTATATAAATCCCATGCGAATTTGAAACTATATTTGTTAGCCAATCAGGTGGCTTGCTTTTTGAAATCACGCCCACAGTAATTACACATGGTAGCATGTGGACTAATATATAAACATTATCCAAATATGGGACCATTTCCAGACGGTCTGCATGGTAAACAATGAAGATCAAAGAGTTTACTCCCATCAAAAAGTCTGGCTTTGTTAGGGGGTAGAAAATATCAAAAGATTGTGCCGCGCGAAGATGTTAATCTCCGTGAAGTAAACGTCAATCATTGTCAGAGAGAAAAGTCAGAAATTGTCGTGATTGGCTTATTATGGGATCTCGCAAAATACTGGCGAACATTTCGCACGAAGTTTTCATAGCGTTATGTCTAGATGGTATTTCATTGATTTACCATCTTGGTTTACCTAGATTGTGCAGGATATGTGAGCTCTTGGCTCTTGTTTCAAGGTCACCTAGTTACCAAGAGTTAATAAGCCCCTTTTAGTTCATCATTCAATATAAAATGTTATTGTCCCCCGCTACTTAGTAGGGGGGAGGGGGGGGGGGACTTAGAAACACCGGTGTCCGTAATTCTGTAATTCCGTAATTCCGTGATTCCGTGATTCTGTAATTCCGTAAGATTTAACTGGAGTACGATTCGACTGATCTACTTCAAACTTGGGGAGTGCCTTGACATCGGTGATAGGGCGGTTGGGATTGTTTTTCAGCAATGTACATAATCCAATATGGCCACCGTCAGCCATATTGGATTATAAGCAGTTGGATCTTAGATTTTCTTGTCCGGACAATAACTCATGAACGATTTAACCGATCAACTTCAAACTTGGGGTGTGCCTTGACATTGATGAGAGGACGGTTGGGATTGTTTTTCAGCAATGTGCGTTATCTAATATGGCCCCCATGAGCCATATTGGATTATAAGCAGTTGGATCTTGTCCGGACAATAACTGGAGTACGATTCAACTGATCTACTTCAAACTTGGGGAGTGCCTTGACATCGGTGAGAGGACAGTTGGGATTGTTTTTCAGCAATGTGCATAATCCAATATGGCCACCGTCAGCCATATTGGATTATAATCAGTTGGATCTTAGATTTTCTTGTCCGGACAATAACTCGTGAACGATTTAACCGATCAACTTCAAACTTGGGGTGTGCCTTGACATTGGTGAGAGGACGGTTAGGATTGTTTTTTCAGCAATGTGCGTAATCTAATATGGCCACCGTCAGCCATATTGGATTATAAGCAGTTGGATCTTGTCCGAACAATAACTGGAGTACGATTCAACTGATCTACTTCAAACTTGGGGAGTGCCTTGACATCGGTGAGAGGACGGTTGGGATTGTTTTTCAGCAATGTGCATAACCCAATATGGCCGCCGTCAGCCATATTGGATTATAAGCAGTTGGATCTTAGATTTTCTTGTCCGGACAATAACTTGTGAATGATTTAACCGATCAACTTCAAACTTGGGATGTGCCTTGACATTGGCGAGAGGACGGTTGGAATTGTTTTTCAGCAATGTGCGTAATCTAATATGGCCGCCGTCAGCCATATTGGATTATAAGCAGTTGGATATCTCCATTTTCAAATCCTACTCTTCATCAATGATATAAGATATCATCGACCAAAACAAATCGACCATAGAGGTCCATGGCCCCCGCAGCAGCAGCGCCAGTTATGGTGGATGTAATCCACCATAACTGGTGCTGCTAGCGGGGGACATGGACCTCTATGGTCGAGTTTTAATGTTACATTCTCATTTGCACAAAATCTTAGACCTTTCTCTGTATTGCTAGCTACCAATTGGGACCAAGGCCATTAAACAACCTTGAGCAGTGTAATTCCAGATGTACAGGCGTATATTGAAGCCCCTTGAGCTCTTGTTTTGTTGTTCCCTATGCTTTAATATGGGATAATATTTTAGCTAAGCAATAAATGGTATATTTTCAAGAAAAATATTCATTAAGTTGAGCGTAATGCAGTCGCGTTCTCTCCATCACTCGCCTAACTTTTCCTCCAGGGGAGTAATTGATCGCTCTCCTGGAAAATGAAAATGTATTGGAGAGTGTTACGAACAAGACTGAATCACTCACGCAATACAATGATCATATTAGCAATGCAAAATCTGAGAGAGTGATTGACAGCTGTCGTAAATTTTACAAACGTGAGAGACTGATAATGTTTCTCGCTTCAAGTAATAGAGTACTGGTACCTTGAAGCATATCTATGACATTTATGCCAGTGATTATTAGTTTAAAATATTTCCCCCTTATTACAGCATAGAGAGAAATGAGCCAAGGGTGAAAGCAATTAAAGATTGTGTCTCACAGATACTCTCCAATAGCCAAAAGTATTTTTCCAGTGAAACCTGTACCGTAATTAGATTGCTGATTGTAGTCTTTTCAAGCTTATTTGAACTCTTATATAAATATTCAATTGATTTATAAAACATTCAATTAATTGCCCTTTCTACAGCTGGAAGAGTTGGACAGTCATGTGGAATGTATCAGTAAGAAGATAGATGGCTCTGTGAGAGAGTGGAAATGGCAGAGTAGACAGAAACAGAATGACTGCGAGAAGAAGGAAACCCTGGTGATAAACAAACCCCCTCCGGGGCCCCGAGCCAAATCCATGAGTCACACAGTCAGTCGTGGCCTTGGTAAACTCACCTCGAGGCTTCCTGGGGGAGATCATCAGGACGTCTCTTAGTCAGTCCACCCACTAGTGGCTCCGTCAAGAAGGACTTGAAGAAACGCCCATTCAGCGACCAAGGGGCCCGCGACAGGGGTTCCACCGATACCGGACAGGAAAAACCTCATAATGCCAGTATTATAGCACGGATTTTCAAAGGTGGTAAGAAAGTATGGTAGACAATTTAAATCTATTAGGAGTTTTCCCCCTGCCAGAAGGATGTACGTATCAGGAGTATGTCACTAGGAGTCTCGCCGCTCTGATGACCCGATGAAGGGTTTAGGCAGTAAGAGAGAGAGACCTTTTTGATGACAAGACGGCAACTGTGCCATGAATCGTGATGATGAAGTCAAAGTTTATGTGGTACGATGACTATTAAAGTCACATTTGTGTACGGGTATGGCATGTACAAAGTGTCAAAACCGTTAGGCAGTTCAGGCCATGTGAAGGTCTCATTGGTCTACCTTGTTTATCAGAAAGTGTATGCGAAGTGCCGAAGAAACGACAGTTGTGTCGGGTTGATAATTCAGCAGGTGATTGGTCTGTCTTTTAGTAGCAGCAGCTTGGACACGATAGTTTGTGACAAACACATGGCATATTATATAGCAGTATTCACCAACAGCATTGGCAGAAATGGGATCAAAAATATCGTGGAGCAGTATTATCGTAGAATGTCTTTGTACTGAAGCTATTTATGAAAAAAAAACTTGAAAATAATCAATAGAAATGTATCTTGAGAAAGCCAGCATTAGCACAGTAAAAGCTGTTCAGAATGTGAAGAATTATATACTATGTACATAAATGAGGGAATTCACATACAGAGCCACTTCAAAATATTTTTGCAGGTATAAAAGTATATTTTTTTTGCAAGTCTAAAATAATGGCATGCAATGTAACATAATATTCGACCCAAGTATGTGTGGAGGTGAAACAAACCTATGTACTGCATATTGGGGTATGTATGGCTTGGAATAGAGTATTTGGGATCATTCACTTTGAATGTTTCCGTCTCCACATATTAAAAATCCACATACCCTATTAGATTTTTATGCCGGGAGGCATTGTGTGGATTTTTACCCCTCGGCCAAAATTTGGCTGAAGGGTATTGTCGTCGTCATGAACGTCCATCTGTCTGTCTGTCCATCACACCTTTCTTGTTACCCAGATATCTTTAAAACGACTTACCCTAGGCACACCAAACTTGCTGTGCACATCCATATGCTCATGACTCAGAACCCTATTGAATCTGACCCGATTGGTTGGAAACTTTGGCGGCCATCTTTAATTTATGCGAAACCATCACAGCTGTCTCGTTACCAAGATATCTTTAGAATGACATACCCTAGAAACACCAAACTTGCAGTGCACATCCATATGCTCGTAACCCAGAACTCTATTGAATCTGGACCCAATTGGTTGGAAAATTTGGCGGCCATCTTTAATTTAATCAAAACCAATAATCTTGTTTATCTCGGGTACGATTTCGCTGTTCAGTGTGAAACTTGGTATAGATTATCGATGCATCAAGAGACTTACGATGAATGACAGTTCTGGTTCTCTGATTGGGTGGAACCTTGGTGGCCATCTTTAATTATGCAAAATCTTTAATGATGTATATCTCAAACCATTTCAGTGTTCTATACAAAACTTGGTATACAGCATCAATGTATCAAGAGACTTGCAATGAATAACCACATCAGTTCCTCTGAGTGGTGGGAAGGATGTGCGGCCAACTTTAATTTATGCGAAATCATTTAATGATCTCTATCTCTGATAAAATTTGGTATACATTATCGTTGCATCAAGAGACATACGATGAATGGCAGATCTAGTTTCTCTGATGGGGCGGAAAACTTGGCAGCCATCTTTAATTTATGCAAAATCTTTAGTGATATATATCTCTGATTACATTTAAATGTTCTATACGAAACTTGGTATACAGCATCGATGTATGAAGAGACTTGCATGAACGAATAACCACATCAGTTCCTCTGCGCATGGCGGGAAGGATGGGCGGCCATCTTTAATTTATGCAAAATCATTAATGATCTCTATCTCTGATACCGTTCAAATGCTCGATGTAAAATCTATACATCATCGATGTATCAAGAGACTTATGTAATGAGGGGTCATTTCTAATTGCAAAATTTTTTATAATCTGTATATTTGTGACTTGACTGTTCGGTGTTCCTGACAGCTTGGTTCAAATTGAATACATTATGAATGGCTGGCGCCCAGAGCCGAGGGTTTTCAGATACGCAGCTTCATATTTAAACTTTGCAGGCTTATTACTCAATCTGAATGCAACTACGAAATTGAAACAGACATATCTTTGGAAAGGTATGGAATTGGGCAATTAATTCTGTTTTCGAGTGACAAATATGGCTTTATTCGAATTTAGTTGAAGCAGTTTCTTCAACTAAAGTCTTCTTTTTAAGTCAAGAATAACTTTTTGCTTGTTTTTGAAAAAAGTTACAAAATTTAACAGTCTTGCCTCTGTTTTCTTAATTTCATTTTTATTAACAGTTTTTTTAAGGGGTTTCAAGTATTTTATTTTTTCAAAGAAAATGTGACTAAAATCAGGACAAAATCATAAATGAGGACAGATTTGAAAGAATCTAACAGACGGCTAGGAAGTGAAACTTGGGGAATCATTCAAGTACATCAAAAACATTCGCAAAATGTATACGGTATTTATATGATTTTGAATTAAGACATTAAACCACTGAATCAAATTATCGCAGTGATATTTTAATGTACATCGGATTAAAACAGAACCATTTGTACAAAGTTGTTTATATTGTTGTTTTTATGTATTATTTTGTTATTTATGAACTGTAAGTTATTCTACTGATAAGTACACTTCTGCTGGTCAGAGTTTTTGCTCCAAGAAATGTGATTTGTATATATTTTCTTACTGAAGTTTAATAATGTGCCGACTGAACTGTACAAAATACACACACTTTTCATCCAAATCGTGTTAGTGAATGTATCTGACATTGTCAGAAAATGTTAAATCAGAAGATAAATTGTAAATATATGCAAATTGTTGATACAAAATTTCAGGACTAACATTTCTAGAATACAGTTCATTTTAACGTTATCAAGTACATATAGAGAGATACTTGTCTAAGTGGCCAGGCCTGTGTTCAGAATATACTCTATCGCCATTTCAATTTTGTGTCTGTGCAGAGAGGTCACGAAAGGTCATTTGTACCAACGGCCGCATTCGAACTGGCCAGGTTGAAAGTGACTCATATCTTTTTCTGTGGAACTAAATTGTGTTCAGGATAAATAATTATCTGGAGCCGATCTTTAGCCCATCTGACGATAGTCCATGCGATGTTTTGATGAATTTATGTAAAGTTGCACAAATTATCAGCTGTTTTCCAACACTCTGCCTATCTGTACAACGTTAAAAATTTCCGATTTGATACAAACAGGAAGTTCACAAAAAACTGTGCAGACGCTGCGCAGTTGCAAAAACTTGAAATGGCGATAGTCTATATTTGTCGGTGCAGTCAGGGTTCCGGTTTAGAGAGAAGTTAGAGGATACAAACTACGATGGACGTCTACAGAAACTTTCTGATTGGTTGGATGCTCATCCACTGGTCTTCACAAGCCAATGAGAATGCCAGATTCTTTTTGAAAGTTTGAATTGACCAATCATTGTTTCTGAATCTGGAAGATCTCCCTTGATGCACTGGGATTTCCATATAAATGCAATTTTGGACAAATATATAAGAAAGAGGGAATGAAATAGGATGTTTGAGGTTGTAAATAATTTTTATTATGATACATTTGTTTCATTTCCATTTATTACAAGGTTGAGTTAAAAATTTTTAATGATAAATGCTCACTTCTGTGGGTTTTGTTTTGTTGATCCGTCCATATTATTGATGTTATTGATCATTACAGTAAATGTTCTAATAAACAGTCAATCACTGTCTCAACATTCGATCACCCCACTTATCTAATCTAATTGATCTGATCGACTTTCATACTTGAGAGAGATTAAATTATTTTGTTCTATTCTATCAGATTGCAGTTTTGATTAATTTTTTGATGGGTTCATTGTACAACCTATGATTGAATTCTTGGGAATATTTACAGTATAGTGATTCTTGATTTGATTAAAGATTTATTATGTAGCAGCAAATCATTTCTGTGATACGATCGAACTTCTATTCGATGGCCCTTTTTTCCATAATTGTTTTTTAATTCAATGTATAATTTTCCTATTCTTTGAAAATCAAAAATTGCTGTGTTGATTAATTAGGTCACCAACTGTTATTTATTCTGTGAGTACCGATGTAATTTTTTTTTATATACTTAAATCATTGTTTTGTTTATTAGCCATTATGAATTATACACTGCTGAAGTATAAAGTAACTTAACCCTGTCTGGCTTGGGCTTTTTGAGACCTTTCCAGCATTTCGACCCCCCCCCCCTAATTATTTTTCTTACCCCTTGACCTAGGGGTTGAAAGTTACCACACCACACTATACCTTTGGGTCAAGCTTTACCAGAAAATGTTAAAAAAAAAATCCATGATGGACGTCATTTTCAAAAAAGGCATTTTGTGATAGATTTTTTGGTTAGATTTTTCAAAATTTTTATTTATGAAATTTTAGCTTGTCGCATAATCTATCGTTTTAACAGGAGACCATGGCCAGTTTTCCAGAAACTTTCTCTCAGTAAAGGTTGGAAGCTAGTTTGTTTGTTTGAATTATTACAGAGATTATAATTACCGTATCATATTTTCCTTGGTGCGAGAGACTTTCAGTCCGTTATATTTCAACCCTTCAGCCATTTTAGATTCAGGAAAACACCATCTATTTTGTGGTGAAGTAGTGCTGTTTTGTTGTATTTGATTGCACACTGATGTGCATACATGTATATTTAGCAGTATAAATTTATGCTTTGTTTCTTTTGAGAACAGGAATTATAATTAGGTGCTGAAATTACCTTTTGTTGAATTGATCGTGCCATATTGAAAAGTTGTAAACTTTTACCATTTTCAAATTATCACCATAGTGCAGAAAACTTGGAATATGTGGATTTTGTTTGAGGATATCTTTATATCACAAGGAAAAGATATTTTGTTTTATTGATTTTTATTAAACTTACTTATAGTCATATTGAACTGTGATAGAATCGATGGCATTACATGCAGTATTGGAGCTAATGTTCCATGACAGACTGGGATCTGACAACAAACAATAATTACAATCATAAAACAAATGTGATAGTTCGTATTCCAGTTAAACATATGTTAGTTGGATGAATTCGGACTATAGAATTTTTTTTGATGTATTTATAGATTGATATGATTGATAATGATCAAACAAAATCATTCCATCCAATCACAGAACAGTATGATTGATGAACTACATGTATAAATATCCGTCCAGCGGTTCAGATCCAATCTCTGTAAATTCGGACTGCAATTATCCCAGATATTTGTGACTGTCACTTGCGAGTTTAATGAGATTGGTTCAGATCTAGCGTCATTATATATACTGTTCTATATTCTAATGTTATTTATATGCTCTACAACTGCAGCCATAGTTGATCTGTGATTAATATTTCAATACCCGTCCAGTTATAAATTCGTAAAATAAATTTAAGTATGAATAAAAACGATGTTACTTTTACCCTGAACAGGCTTACCCAGGGTTAGAGAGGAAGACCTCACTAAAATCTGGGACGAATATTAATATACTCGTCCCAGCTAAAATGGAGTTAAAAAAGGTCGTTTTTGTTTAACAAATTCAAGAATATATCAAACAAAGGAACATCTGCCATTGGCGACCATGGACATCCACATCCACATCGGATGGTATTGAAAAGAATAAACTGTCCTCTGTTACAGCATGTAACAATATTTAAGGTAAGTTGCCTGAAGATTTTTGAGCATTGTAATGAACAAGTCAAAACAACCTTTTTACCTCCCATTTTTTAGAGAGGTAGTTCTCTCTAACTTGTTCACTGCCTGGTCATTCTTCTACCATTGTTATATCACACCATGATAAACAATGCAGGTGTCACGTTACTGTTAGCTGTATATTTTGACATTATACTTACGAGGAAGTTGATCAGGGGACCTATTTTGGTAGAGATAGTGGCAATGTGTGTCACACTTTGACGAAGTCAAATAAAGCTCAGCGTTTTGACCGATTATCCATTGATTTTGTTCATTTCGTTCCACATTATTATACGCCCATCAATAGATGAGGTTGTATATTGCGGTTTTTCTGTCAGTCTGTTAATTTTTATAAGCGGTGCAATACCTTCATTTCCAGGCCATGGATCGGTACAACACTTATGTATATCTTAGACATGAGGCAAAGACCTTTTTAACTCAACCCTCATCCCTGTTCATTTTGGGGTCAAAATATCTGTAGATCATTGAAGATTCTTATGTTTATGCTATAAGTAAAATACAGAATTGTGATGGCGAAGAAGAAACCCATTGGATTTTAACCCTTGGCCAATTTTGGCGAAAGGGTATTGCTTGCATTGTCCGTCCATCAGTCGATTTATCTTGCCTTGTTCACACAATATTTTATGATGCCCCCACGAATATGTAAGATTGCTAAAACAGACTTGGAATAAGTTTGCTAAATCTCCAGCCAAATAGTGGTCAAACAAAATTACAACGTAAGACCATCAGAGAGCGATGCTAGGGGAAAAAATCCATCTAAACCGAACAACTCCTTTGGTGTTCTTTTTCAGAATTTTGACTGAAAGAAGGGGTTCAGTTTGACTGTATATCTTTCCTTAGTGTGTTGCATTTATAAACAGAACAAATAATTTCCTCATGTTTACTTCAATGGTTATTAGCTCGCGACAGAAAATACTAAATACTAAGTATTAGAAAATAGGCATTTGTTTGTTTCTGCAATTTTTGGTGATCGTCTTGGGGGGCATTCCCGTCATATTGAAAATGTGACACCTTTAACCAAAACGAGTCGTAGATATCCAAATTCGGTGGGTTTGATCCTGAATGATACTGAAAAATCATTTTGGTTATCATAATATAGAAATATGTCAAAACGCTTGGAATGCTCTGTAGGGGTGTAGTTCACCGCCATTCTGCACATGATTCCTCCAGACAATATAGCTCTTAATTGCTTCTTGGCCGAATGGTTAGAGTGTCAGACTACAGATCCAATGAACGCCAACTTTTATGTTCGAAACATCTTTTTCCCCCATCTTGATTTTGAACTTTAAAGTGCAATAGTGACGTGAAATAAAGACCTGACAGGACTACGACCAACCAAATCTTTTTCATTCGAGCAACAAAGTCACAGAAATTTTCTACAAACCTCCTGCAGAAACCACTCATTCCCACAAATCTGAGCAAATCAACTTTAGACCTCAGAACAGCGATGTCCACCATGGCTTTGGCCTTGCCTCCACGTGGTAGTACTTAACCTTGACACACCACATGACCCAGACTGACCTGAGCCTGGGCAAACTCACCGCAGCTTTATCACAAAGTTTATGTTTATAAGTCTGTCAAATAACTGCCTCGGATGTTTCAGATGCTCATTCCAGGTGTCAGCTCTCGAGCTAGCGTATCTAATCCGCTTAAGCCGGTGCTAGGGGCCGTGTGGATACCTGATAGTCTCCACATGAACCGCTGCAATAAAAGCGCGACTGATATAATAAGGTTACATCGAGAATCCATCGAATTCTCGGGTCTGAATGTTCGGTGTCGACGAATGTTTTCCTGTTGAGTCATATGGTTGCTTTTTAGTCGCCAGTTTTTCCCACCTCTTGCATATCGCTCCAATTCACTGTGTACCAACACATCATCCGTGTATGTAACACAATGCTTCAATTTGGTTATGACCTGATCAATTAACCATTCAAAGCAGGCTGGAGCATTTTCCATCCCAAAGGGAATCCTTGCACTGATATAGAGCAGCCGGTATTACAAACACACTTATTTCTCTAGCCCTCGAAGAGAATAGTACCGGCGAGTAGCCTTCTAGCAAGTCTATCTTGATCGCATAGGCGACGGTAACAATCCAGTCCTCGATTCTAGGAATCGGATAGGAATCAGTGCGCGTCAAAGTGCCTCAATGATATCATGCTCTGGCATGTAGTACCCGATAACAACTTCTCGTACCTCTGCTAACATTTTCATGATTAAGCCTGTATGGGTGTTGTTTCCTAAGCTGATCCTCACCTACAACCAAATCAAGAGCAGCAAGAAGGGTACCTGACTTGTCAGAACTTAATTATTTGTATTGATGGAGCAAATCGTAAATATCTGCTCTCTGCTGTTCAGATAAATGATCCAATTTACAGCCAGGGTTCTAATAACTATCTGATATGTTTCAGATGTTCATCCCAGGTGTCTCTATACCCCAATACATCATCAATGTATGCAACACAATGCTTCAACTCGGTTTTGACCTGATTAATTAACTCTTGAAAACTGTCACGAGCATTTTTCATCCCAAAAGGCAGCTGTCCCAGCTGCCAGGGTGCTCTAGAACATACGATCTCAGCATGTTCTTCATACTCTATCATTCTAAAGAACTGCGACTTTGGATGATAGGCTGCAGACTTTAGTTGCCTAATGCTTAATTTGAGCATGACTTCCTGGAAATTACAAGCGTCTGGTCCGTCATTCATAATTCAGCCGTCGTCCATTAGAGAATATCCGCGTCCATAATCCAAAGACCTATTCAATATTTCATATAACAGTATTAACACTAAATTCAAAAAGGCAATCATAGTATACATAAACATAGGCTTGTTTCTAGCAACAGAGAAGCGGTCAACAGTTTTCAAGGCAAGGCTTTGGTGTAAGACCTTCCATTGAAAAGGTAATATCCTGGACAAAAGACTGACAATACAACTTGCAGCAGATCCTTTGTCAATTATATTTCGTGAGTCTTACACCAAATCGTTGCCGTTTTCAATGATGCCGGCAAGACATCACGATGTTCCAAAAATATCAAATCCGTATCGCTGATCAGTATTCTTAATCCATAATATTCGTTGTAAAGTCGTCATCTAAAGAATGATGTATCTCAGTCACGCTTTGATTGTGACTTCATATGAGTACCATGAGGATCTTGAAGCACATGGGCTCATACGGCCCCTAGCCCCGGGTTAAGCGGAATTAGACACAAGTTACGAAACATAACGCCATAGATCTTGCACGCTATGCTCGTATTTTGCTATCAGCATGCGATATGTATCGCCGAATTTGAGAAACTTTAGTGGAGGCGCTTGGTGGTGTAGCCCTGTTTTATAAGTTTCTGCAACAATGTTTTGTGACGTTGATTAAAATCGTCACATTTAACACAGGATCTAGCAAATGCTACTAGGCGTGATATGTATACGCCATATGCAGGTCCCACTGGAATATTACTGTCCAGAAAGGGATAGTTTACGATGTCGAAAAGCCCAGTTTCCTTGTTTCTGCCTCCAATCTGCTTGCCTTTCCCTCTAATCTTCTAGCCTCTGTCTCTAATCTTCCTGCTTATGCCTCTGTAGACAGGTCCCAGCCAAGAAAAAACTAACATTTTTTCCGGTCAAAGTTTCCTCAGTGGTTCCGTCATTCAATTTAGTGGTTCGACCTTTCAATTTAGCTGAAGGGACACCCTGGATTTGGCCTCAAATCCAATAATGCGGCCAAAATCCAAAATGGCCGCCAATACCCATAGAAGCTCACAATTTCCTGCTCGAAAATCAAGATTCTAACCACAAACTAGTTTTTGTCCTCCGCCACGAAGTGGTGGGAGGACTTGGAAATGCTAGCCGTCCGTCCTTCCGTCTGTCCGTCCGTCCCACATCTTGTGAACGCGATATCTTGAGAACAATTCGACCAATCGACTTGAAACTTGAGAAGGTGCTTCACATCAGTTAGACGGCCATTGGTATTGATTTTCACTGACGTATGTAATCCCAGATGGCCGCCATCGACCATATTGGATTCTGTTCGTCCCACATCTTGTAAACGCGATATCTCAAGAACAATTCCACCAATCAACTTCAAGCTTGGGAAGGTTCTCCACATCAGTCAAACGGCCATTGGTATTGATTTTCACTGAGGTACGTAATCCAAGATGGCTGCCATTGACCATATTGGATTCCATCCGTCCCAGATCTTGTGAACGCGATATCTCGAGAACAATTCAACCAATCGACTTCAAACTTGGGAAGATTCTTACGTCAGGCAGACGGCCATTGGTATTGATTTTCACTGAGGTACGTAATCCAAGATGGCTGCCATTGACCATATTGGATTCTGTCCATCCCACACCTTGTGAACGCGATATCTCGAGAACAGTTCGACCAATCGACTTCAAACTTGGGAAGGTTTTCACATCAGTTAGACGGCCATTGGTATTGGTTTTCACTGAGGTACGTAATCCAAGATGGCTGCCATTGACCATATTGGATTCTGTCCGTTCCATATCTTGTGAACGCGATATCTCGAGAACAGTTCGACCAATCGACTTCAAACTTGAGAATGTGCTTCACTTCAATTATACGGCCATTGGTATTGATTTTCACTGAGGCACGTAATCCAAGATGGCTGCCATTGACCATATTGGATTCCATCCATCTCGGATCTTGTGAACGTGATATCTCGAGAACAATTTGACCAATCGACTTTAAACTCGAGAGGGTGCTTCACATCAGTTAGACAGCCATTGGTATTGATTTTCATTGACGTAGTATGTAATCCAAGATGGCTGCCATTGACCATCTTGGATTTCACTCAACCATATTGTACCCATCTGTGTTGTGAACGCGATATCTTGATCTATTCCATCCATCGATTTATAAACCTCACCATCCACAAATCCATATACAACTACAGACTTACATTCCAGTGTTACACTACCCATTACTGCTTCCCAAACCTCCTCAAATTGTCTCAACAATTCCAGATAAACGTGTCTTTCCACATACACATATCCACTTTCCAAGTTATATTTAAAGAGATATTGGAAGCGTGTATGCTGCATGCTTTCAAACAGGCTACTTGGCGGAGGACCTGCTAGCTACTCAGCTTGTTTTTCTAGTTCTACGTAGGGTATGAATAATTATTTAATTTTGGAATGATTTGTAATTGGTCTGAAAATTCAATATGGCCGTCAAAATCCAAAATGGCGGCCAATGTCCATTGATGTCGATTCATCTGTGACGTCATCGGTGACGTCATCAGTACGAGTAGTAGCGAAAGCGGGCATTTTGGGGGTACATGGGGGTGTGTTTGGGATGGACCATCCTTGGTCCGAATGTGTCGTGTGGGGTGTCGTGTTGTAGCTCTCGGGGTGTAGACCACGACTTGAGGTTTTTCCATGTCATCTGTGACTTCATCGGTGAAGTCATCAGTACGAGTAGTAGCGAAAGCGGGAGTTTCGGAGGTGCAATGGAGTGCGTTTGGAGTAGATGACGGCATTTGTTTTCATCCAGCTACCTGATACAGTTACCTGTGAGTGTGAGTGTATGCGCGCGAGTGAGTGGGATCCGACTGGACTAATGTATCGTCTGTTTTCATCATTTTGCGCATGCGCAGTCTGGTCGTAGTATAGAAAGCAGGCATTTTGGGATTCGTGGAGGTTTGTTGAGTGATTGAGGGACCATCCCTGGTCAAATGGACCGTGTGGGGTATCAGTGTGAAGCTCTCGTGGGTCCAACTGGCTTGTTTTCATTTTAAGTCGCGCCAATCTGCGCATGCGCAGTTGGGGTGTAGTAGGTAAAGTGGGCATTTTGGGAGGTGCGTGGGGGTCGGTTGAGTGATGAGGGACCATTCTTGGTCCGAATGCCTCGTGGTAGGTGTCAAAGTGAAGATTCGTTGCCTAAATCGTAAACCTGCTTCAATTATTGCTTAAATCTCCATTTAATTGCACAATCAAACGTAGAAAACGGAAGTTAAAAATTGAAAATTATCTCCCCTAGGAGATAGAGTTATCCGCCCCTAGGAGAGCTCTCACTCTTCCCAACGTGGTTACCATAAAAGCCAATGCACAGCCCATTCTCTCCCTCTTTCTCCAGTTTGCTCGAGCAGTGCACATCTAGGGAAGTGTTAGAGGCAAATTTACAACATTAGTTGTTGTTGTCTCGCTGGTATATCCTTTATCAAGTGTTGAGTTTTGTTATTGATTCGGAACTTACTTACTGTATTATGCTGGAAGTTCCGTCTTGTATTCCTTGTCGTACGTGCGGGAAAAATGTTTCCCCTTTAGACGCTCACACAGCTTGTTTTGCGTGTAAAGATTTATGTTACCGGGCGTCCACGTGCGCGGAGTGTGTATTATGGAATCCGGCGGCCTGGAAGAATTATGCCCAGGCCCGTCGGGCTTTTCTTTTACATTCTTGTGATGACCCGTCTTTGTCGGAGATCGACAGACGGGTGTTAGAAATTTCTTTAGTTAATGACATGAAGTCTAATGAAGATCTTGACCGAGCTGGTCAAGACTCAGTGTCTCCCGCGTCAGTATGCATACCACCAAGCGGTACAATCCTACGCGATGATAATTCTAGGTTACTAGACAGCTTGACCCGGTCTGGAGACTCATTGTCTAGGGCCGATCCAAAACCAGTTCCTTTGTTACGGTCAACAAAGACCAGATCGGTCTTGGCTGGCCATTCTATTGTCCCCGACAAACAAAAGAATTCTGTGCCCCAGGTTATTTCACCATTACCTATTGGTTCTCCACATGTATCTAGAAGGAAGAAATCAAATAAACGACGTCGCATGTCAGTTTCTCCTTTGCGGGTTAAAACTAAATATAGTTTTCCTAATGCTGGAAAATCTATGGAAGCGCGTTCGGTTCTTCCATTGAGTGTTCAGGTTGCGAACTTACGATCTCCAGTTTCCGCGATTGTTGATTCTTCACTTCATCATTCACATACTGCGACTCGACATTCACGTATACATTCACGTTCTCGTACACGACGTTCGGATTTTCCATCTTGTCGTTTGTTTTCACCTGTTCGTGATTCTGTTGCGTCGGTTCGTCGGTCTCGATCCCCGATTCGTAGTTCTCGTCCACCGGTTCATTTTGGTACCAATTTACGGCCCTCCCGCTCGCCGGTACGCCGTTCTCGTACTTTGACAGTTCATTCACCTGATTCTACTCACCGTTTACCACGGGTTTCGGCTCCTTCTGATCAAGATTATCATCTTCATTATCATCGGACGCCTTTCCTTGACCATGCGGTGGATCATGATTTATCATCTTCGCGTTCTCAATCTCCGGTCTCTTCGAGTTCGTCGGATGATTCGTCTTTCTCTCGGGAAAGTTCGGAAGATACGTCGAAGATGGATTTTTTGCTGAGAATGCAGGCGCTTTTAGCGTTGGTTCCGGATATGCCCGCCCCTTCGAAGGTTGTTCCATCTAGTAGTAAGTGTCGGACAGCGGCGGATTCTGCATTCATGTCTTCCAAGCCTGTGACTTCTCGTACATGCGCTCCGTCCCCAGCGTGGGTGGATCATTTAGAGAAGTTTGATCGTCAATTACAGTATGACAATAAATTCAAAAAGCCTCGTTTCCGGATTCCCCATGACCTTCATGATAACGTTTTACCTGACAAACCACCCAAACGTGATCGAGATTTACCACAGATTTCTAAGTCATCGAAGTCATCTCCACTTGAGTTCAATACCAATTGCGTGGAGAATATCCAAGAGATGTTATTGGTAATCCAACGTGCTTCCTCAGTCGCCGATTGGCAAGCGCAACGCAACGCCTTACTTAAGACTGTCATACATGTGATTTGTTTTGTTTCTCACCAAGCTGTTCCATCTGTATACTGTGTTACGCTTATAATTCAGATGGACTTATGCACTAATTTTAATTTCTTCTCTATGAGAAAATTTAAAATTTAACTAGCGTGAGTGGGAATCTATTGGTCCGGCCAAGGTTAAGCCTATTGACACGTAAGTCGTGAAGTCTTCTATGGTTTCTTTCTACCAAGTTTGTATTACCAGTACAGTCTACTAGAGCATCAAACTGCTCTTTAGTAATGTTCTTATTGTTCTGTCGCTTCTCGACAAATTGGTTCGTGTTAGGTCATTTCAAATTCAAAATTTTTGGAATAACCTCCTGCCGGCGAGAGACCTTAAATGTTTTTCCTCTCTTCGGGAATTTAAAAATCCTTTAAGGATTTGTTTTGGTTTCCTGGGAAAATCTTTGTTCTGGATGTCGATTGTGTGACTTTTTGGTTATTGATAGTAACATTCTTGTAAATGTTTAATATTCTCTCCATATAAAACTCCAGTACTGGATTTCATGTACAGGAGACAAATTACATCGGGAGAGGTCATAATGTAACCATATTCATAGACACATTATTTCATGTTCTCTGACACAAAGATCTATAATCCCATTTATCTCATTGAGCTTACATTTGGTGATTAACGCTACAAACATTTAATATGTTCATCTCTACTGCGTTTAAAGAGAAGGAAAATTTATTACATTCGACTTAGGGGTTACTGTTTGCAACGCCCTTCGGTTACGTCGTGTACTTTTATAAGTTTGTATCCTGCTCCAGTTTGAGCATGTATATACATTAAGTTGTTGTGAATTGGGAAATCACTACGTTGTTTATCATATACAACGTTTCTCGCACTTTTCACATTACGCTTTCTTATTACACCTTTGACGGCAGGTTCATTACGCCGTCATGTGTCTCTCATACACCTGTGCGTCGTTCTATTACATCGGTTAGACGTTTCCGGTACGCTATAACGCCGTTTGTCACGTCATTTCTTCATTTGCGAGATGCATATTTTATATCCATTCATCGGCACCCCTTTGATTCTTCATCGTCGGTCATCGGCGGGAGGGGAAGTCCGTTCGTTTGGCGTCATCTTTCCACTTGTATCAATTCTTCTCGGGTTTTTTCACATTGTGATTTACTTAGGTTCGTCGTTACTCTACGGAGAGAGTCCTGTCCAGACCTTGTTGTTTTCCAGTCTGGAGTTCAGAATATCAAAATTGTATTACAATCAGCAGTATTTGGTCAAATACTGTTATATGGAATAGGTCTTCGGATTATGGACGTGGATATTTCTCTTAGGACGACGGCGGGAATGGGAATGACGGACTAGTCACCTTTAATTGAATTCAGCACAGTGTTGTTTTAACAATGAACCATGTTGACTTTAACACACAAACATTGTGTTGAGATCCAGTGACCTTAGGATTAAAACAACACAATGTTTTCGTGGTGTACTTGGACAGTTTTTCCGGCTTTCTCCATCAAGTACTTTATTCCTGTATAGACCGTTACACCAATGGTTAGACTTTGACTTTATGGTTCTGTCATCAACCTTAAGGTTGTTTATTATATGTAGGACCTTACTTGCTACGTTCCTATATTGGTCCTGGTGCCGAGGACGTGATACCGTCCCCGATTCTATTTCCCTCGCATTGACTTCCTCCTTCACCTTCACCAGGATAGGGAGTTTCATATTAGCACCATGGAGGGCTATCGTTCTGCTCTGGCTAGCGTGTTACGTCTTACCTTTGGTATCGACTTTAGCCTTAACGATTATATCTCTGCGCTTATTCGCGCCTTCGCATTACAGTCGCGTTGTACTCGCCAACTGTTATCGAAATAGGATATCGGTGTGGTTCTGTGTGACCTGATTTACCATCTTGGGAACCCTTAGAGTCCGCGTCTATAAAGCTGTGTCTTGTGACGCGGCCTTTGTGGCGGCGTTTGCTTTGACGTCCAGAGTGTCTCATCTTTATGCTCTTGAAAGATTTTCTATGACCTGGACAGCGGATTGGTCTTGCATTCTTTTCGGCCCATTCCTGAATTTATTGCCAAAAATGAGTCTGTTCGTCCAGGTCCGTGCGCTCAACGTCGTACTCCATTCCTGCGTTGTCAGACTTTGTACATGGCTTCGGGGTCGATCTTCTGCCAGATCCTGTTTGGCCTTCCGTCACTATTTTTTCTCGTACCGATTTCGTCGGCTACGGTTATCATATCCCTTCGCCGGTCAGCAAGGCTTGATATTTAAAAAAGCCGCGTAGTTGAAGAAGACCATAAAATAGTCTTATCAATTGCCAGAAGGTAGATTTACTATTGACGCCCCCACTACTGGCTTCCATTTCTTCTAATGTGTTTCGTACCATCGCTACTCATGGCCTTTATGGAAGAACTTGTCCCTTCATGATATTGTCCAGTTCTTGTGTCTGGACTGCAAATTCCACGTTCACAAATTTCTATCTGTGTGATATGTCAGTGCAGTCAGATAGTGTGTCCACGCTTAGGCCACTAAGGGCTACCTAGCACGTGGTTAGTTCTTTCAAGAAGAGAGCGGGGGCAGAATTTGTCACCATTGCAGCAAGGCAGCCATCTTGCTCCAGGGAAGCTAGCTCAAATGGTAGAGCGCTCGCTTTGCAGGCGAGAGGTACCGGAATCGATTCCCGGGTTCTCCAAGCCAACAATTGTCTCAAGTATGTTTCAATTTTAAAACTTCATCATGATCGTCTTTGAAGGAAGGAATAAGTCGGATAGACGACCATGGACTCTCTAATCATCAATCTAAGTGGTCTGACACTTTGAGAGTTTTAATCTTTGCCTTAACTACGGTTTTGCTTGTGTCTTTCAGCTTGAATCTGACTTTCTTCTGGATGATCTCAGCTGTGTGTCCTACGCTCATCTCACAGGACAAGTTGGACGTAAGTCGTTGGTGGATTGAGAATGGCGTGGCTTGGCGCCCTCTGAGACCAAGAAGACCTAACAACCCGAGTGGTAGAGGATCCGGACATCTTGGTAGAGTTTGCATATCACACCACGAGCACAGCTACATGGATGAGGGCACTCAAGAATAAGTATATTCTGTATCATATCCATGATTTACCCTGTTAAGGGAAGAGACTCAAAAGATAAGTTAGATTAGTATCTTCTATTACTACTCCATATTACCCTCGGCTTTACCGGCCAGGTTTCTTTTGTTGAGATTTATGGAAGAACCTGCCCCTCCTTGACATTGTCCAGTCATGTCTGGACAGCGAACTCCACGTTCTCCAATTTCTATCTAAGAGATATGTCAGTCCAGTCAGATAGGATGACCACGCTTGGGCCGCGTATAGATGCCCAGCACGTGGTCAACTAAATTTTAAAAAAAGGGGGGGGGGGCGGCATTTTGTATCATCGCAGCAAATCTGCAAATTGCTGTATCATCTCATCTCGTTCATACTATATAGTCCACATTTGATTGATCACATATTGAAGGAAGAAATAAGTTCAGATGGACAACCTTGGATCTTCTAAGAGATGTCGGACACTAAATCATCACTCTAAAATGCCTGACTCCATGGTGAGTGTGATCTTTACCTTAATTGCGGTTTTGATTGTGTCTTACAGGTTGAATCTGACTTCCTTCTCATGATCTCAGCTGCGGCATCTACGATTAACTCCCAAGAAGCAAGTTGGACGTAGATGTTTGTGGACTGAGAGTGGTGTGGCTTGGCGACCTCTAGGCACGGACCAGTTATGCTTCACCCGGACTTAGGAACAGCCAAGAAATCTGAATACAGATTAGTCTTACCAAGTAGACCCAATAGCCCTAAGGGTACCGGTCCCTCCTCTTGGTATAAATGGCTACCCGAGTAGACCCACCAACTCTGTGGGTAGGGGTATTTTCTCGGGAGTAATACTTCCACACCATGAGCACAGCTACATGGTAGACAATCAAGATAAGTACAACTGTATCTTATCCACATTTTAACCTTTTTTAACGGTCTTTGACCAGGGTTTCAATTGTTTGATTATTGTTGTCTTATATCCATGTCTGTGTCTTCCCAGCGGTTACTTAGCCTAACATTGAATCTGCTACTTGGCCGAGGTTTCCCTCCTTCCACCTGTTGGTACTGAAGCAATAATTGAAGCAGGTTTACGATTTAGGCAACGAATATTAAACATTTAAGAACAATGTTTCTATTCGTAACTAAATCAAACCTGCTTCAATTTAATGCGCCCTCCCGTCCTTCCCCTCAGACCGCGGCCTAGTTCACTACTGGTCTCGGTTATTACAATGAGAAAGAGGGAGAGAATGGGCTGTGCATTGGCTTTTATGGTAACCACGTTGGGAAGAGTGAGAGCTCTCCTAGGGGCGGATAACTCTATCTCCTAGGGGAGATAATTTTCAATTTTTAACTTCCGTTTTCTACGTTTGATTGTGCAATTAAATGGAGATTTAAGCAATAATTGAAGCAGGTTTGATTTAGTTACGAATAGAAACATTGTTCTTAAATGTTTAATCTTTCGTTGTGTAGACCATGGCTTGAGGGGTGTCCCTGTCATCTGTGACGTCATTCTTGAAGGCATCAGTAGGAGTAGTAGCCAAAGGGGGGATTTTGGGGGTGTGAATTATGGTGTTTGGGGTAGAGAGGGACCATGTTTGGTCCAAATGGCCCGGTTGGGGTGTCCTAGTGATGCTTTCGTGGGGTAGAGTCAGACTGGCATGTTTTTTTCTTGAAAGTCGAGCCAATCTGAACATGCGCAGTTGTGGTGTAGTAAGTAAAGTGGTCATTCTGGAGGTGCGTGGGAATGTGTTTAAGCGATTGAGGGACCATTCTTGGTCCGAATGCGTCGTGTGAGGTGTCAAAGCAAAGCTTTCATGGTGTGGACCACGACTGGAGGGATATGCGGGTCATCTGTGACGTCATTGCTGATGTCCTTAGTAGGAGTTGTAGCCAAAGTAGATATTTTTGGGGTGTAAAGGACGGTGTTTGGGGTAGAAATGGACCATCCGTGGTCCGAATGCTTCGTGTGAGGAATCATCTTGTAGCAACACCCACCAACGACAAGCTCAATGCTTCAACGCCCTGGTGAACTAGGCCTGAAGCCCTGCGCGCCTATACGTAGCTCGTCGGGTGTTGTCCGTGATAAGTACTATTCTGATTGGTTAGTCCAAAAGTAGAGCAACAAGAAGAACAACAACATCAGAGATTACTGGTCAATTCTTTTATTATCCCCTCCATCACAGCACATCCACGCTAAGGGAACCGCTATGGGTGTGTTTACAATTCTCTTATGCTATTGTCCGTGTATTCAGAAGTTCATTGTTCTGATCTCAGAATGGTGAGGGACACGAGTTAATCCCTATAGGTACAGAAACCACCACACACCACTATTGCCACCACCACACACCAGTTCTACCACCCCCACACACTACCGCACACCAACACCACTACCACCGGGCGTTGACGCCCGTCAACGCCCGGTGGTGGTGGTAGCTCCCATGTGGCAGAGCTCTTGGAGCTCAGAGCTCGAAAGTGATGTCATCGCATGCATGTGCGCGTACCTGTGGTGCACCCTGTACCCTATAGCCATTAAGGTATAGGGTACACCAGGCTGCGGGTCCGGTGCGGTGTGTGGTGGTGTCTGTACCTATAGGGATTAACTCGTGTCCCTCATCATTCTGAGATCAGAACAATGAACTTCTGAATACACGGACAATAGCATAAGTGAATTGTAAACACACCCATAGTGACTCCCTTGGCGTGGATGTGCTGTGATGGAGGGGCTAATAAAAGGATTGACCTGTAATCGTTGATGTTGTTGTTGTTGTTGCTCTACTTTTGGACTAACCAATCAGCATAGTACTTATCACGGACTACACCCGCAGAGCTACGTATAGGCGCGCAGGACTTCAGGGCTAATTCACCAGGGCGTTGAAGCATTGAGCTTGTCGTTGATGGGTGTTACTACAAGATGACACCTCACACGAAGCATTCGGACCACGGATGGCCCGTTTCTACCCCAAACACCATAATAATACAAGCGTCTAGACCGCGTCCATAATCCAAAGACCTATTCCATATCCATATAACTGTATTAGCACCAAATTCAAAAAAGACAATCATAGTATACATAAACATAGGCTAGTTTCCTGCAAGAGAGAAGCGGTCAACAGTTTTCAATGATGCAGACAAGACATCATGATGTTCCAAAAATATAAAATCCGTATCGCTGATCAGTATTCTTAATTCATAATAATCGTTTTAAAGTTATCTAGAGAATGGTGTATTTCAGTCACACTTTGATTGTGACTGTTCATATGAGCACCATGAGGATCTTGAAGTGCATGGGTTCATACGGCCCCTAGCCCCGGATTTAGCGGAATTAGACACAAGTTACAAAACGTAACGCCATAGATCTTGCACGCTACGTTCGTATAATTCACATCCCCAAAATTCCCACTTTGGCTACTCCTCCTACTGATTCCTTCAAGAATGACGTCACAGATGACAGGGACACCCCTCAAGTCATGGTCTACATCACAAAAGCTTCACTTTGACACCTCACACGAGGCATTCGGACCAAGAATGGTCCCTCATCACTCATCATACCCCACGCATCTCCCAAAATGACCACTTTACTTACTACACCCCAACTGCGCATGCGCAGATTGGCGCAACTTAAAATGAAAACAAGCCAGTTGGACGTACGAGAGCTTCACACTGATACTCCAAACGGTCCATTTGATCAGGGATGGTCCCTCAATCACTCAACAAATCTCCACGAATCCCCAAAATGCCTGCTTTCTATACTACGGCCAGACTGGCCATGCGCAAAATGATGAAAACAGACGATACATTAGTCCAGTCGGATCCCACTCACTCGCGCGCATACACTCACACTCACAGGTAACTCTATCAGGCAGCTGGATGGAAAAAATGCCGTCATCCACTCCAAACGCACTCCATTGCACCTCCGAAACTCCCGCTTTCGCTACTGCTCGTACTGATGACTTCACTGATGACATCACAGATGACATGGAAAAACCTCAAGTCCTGATCTACACCCGGAGAGCTACAACATGACCCCCCACACGACACATTCGGACCAAGGATGGCCCACCTTTACCCCAAACACACCCCCACGCAGTCCAAAATGCCCGCTTTCGCTACTACTCGTACTGATGACGTCACCGATGACGTCACAGACATGGATATCCATCGAATCGGGGTCTACACCCCGAAAGCTACAAGATGACACCCCACAGGACGCATTCGGACCAAGGTTGGTCCATCTCTACATATAGGGTAGGAAAATGTGTGATTCAATGGACATTGGCCGCCATTTTGGATTTTGACGGCCATATTGAATTTTCAGACCAATTACAAATCATTCCAAAATTAAATAATTATTCATACCCTACGCAGGACTAGGAAAAAACCTAGTTGTGGTTAAAAAATTGATTTTCGAGCAGGAAATGGTGAGCTATGGGTATTGGCGGCCATTTTGGATTTTGGCCGCCATATTGGATTTGAGGCCAAATCCAGGGTGGCCCTTCAGCTAAATTGAAAAGTCAAGGATGACGGAACCACTGAGAAGACTTTGACCGGAAAAAAATGTTAGTTTTTTTTTTGGCTGGGACCTGTCTACTGCGTGTAACTCTGCTTCTAACTCATTTTACCTGGGTGCTATCGTCGGTAATGCTACCTCCATGTCTCGCTCAATGTGCTCACCAGCTTCTCCAGACTCTAGATTCAAATGCCATCCCCTGTTGCCTGGACTATTTCATTCTTCCTCATACTGACTGAGACTCTAACATTTAAGTGACTGGCTGATATTTTAACCTTACGTAACTCCCCTAAATCATTTACAGACAGATTTTCCTTCTGTACAAATACTTGAGGATCAAAGTTACGAGCCATGCTGATAACACATGGCTATTTGTATCAATAAGAAATTAAATGTGCAATTCTGTTTGACAAAACACCAACCAAAACTGGTTCAGATCCCGGACAGGTCTCCAAATGTGTTATGCACTCACGAATACGGAAGATTGCTGAGCCAGAAGACGTTTGCTAAATCCGCAGCCAAACAGTGGTCGAACAAAATTACAACAAAAGACCAGATTGTTCAGATAATAAACCGACCTGAAAATAAAACTAGGCCCATGGGCATATATAGAAAGGTGGTTCAGAAGATAAAAGTTGTTGCTTGATTGAGGGTTGGGACAGATAACATCCATTGCAAGTGAACTTCTCTTTGCATAATCTAGATTGTATTGCACTGTACTTCCATTTGTAAATTAGTGTTTTGTAATATATGGCTAACAGGAAAAATAGTTTTTAACTGATTGTGATACCCAAGTATCATTTTCAGAGACTATCGATTGACTGGCTGCAATAGTGGAGATAGTAAAACTCAAAAGAATAGCTGCTTCCTGAGTAGCAGATTTCGTTTGCAGAGTTTCAATTCAAAATAGTATCTATTTGTTTGAAAAAGCCCCCAAAAAGCACATGAAAAACTGGCCATAATACCAAGCTGATCCGTATGTAGTGGTAATACTATTATACATACATGTACACCCAGTACTGGCACTGAATGAAAGTATTAGATCACATGAATGCATGAAACAATAAGTGGCAAGACATCCATCTCAGAATATTTCAGTTCTCAGACATGTCAGATAGTATTATTTCTAAGTTTAACTTCAATTGATTCATTATTTTCACTACATACATGTACCTATATATCTAACACCAGTCCATGTGATGACCTAGTTTTAGCTTGACCATTGATCAGAAACTAGACCCAGCATAGATACATGTACAGCCCCCAGAGCTATGGTAGGGCAGCTATTTACACATGTCCTGAACTGTATTTCCCCAAGCTGAGGTCAATGTTTGGAAGAGTGACCATAGCAGGCTTCCATACTCTAGTGCGTATTAATCCGATATCTTGAAGGAAAACAATTAACAGGGTATTATTTAATACAGGTAAGGGATCAAGTACATGCTAAGTGACTATATATAGGCCTACAAAGCCTGTCAACCACTAAAGGATAACTATTCTGGTCTGAGAAAGAATAAACAGTTTGGAACTATTTTTATACATGTACTTCGGACAACCCTAAAATCAGCAATTTTCTAGATAGCATAATAAAGGTGAGACAACTCACCTTTCTAAAAAGTTACAAAATGTGGTACAGTATGTCACAAACCATAGGCTCACTACAAGATTGTAAAAATGTGTGGCAAGAAGCTTATATTATTCTAATTTTCATACACAGTCCGTTAAGTGTCCAAATCAGTCTGCTTTCCTCCTAGCGTTGTTTTACAACCCCCTCCAGTTCCTTTATCTTGCGTCTAGTCCTGTTGTCCGCTCGTTTCACACTCCACACAACAGTCCTGTTCCATCGAGATCGACATCCAAGTTCAAACTCGGTACTCATACCGAAGAACAGCCCTAACGACGTCGACTTTACAGTGAAACCAAAAAAGGTTTACAAAAGGGACATTTAACCAGCACGTCTGTGCCCCAATAACTAGTAATTCCAATGACACGCTTGTCAACAGACCAAAGGTTCCTCCACTAGATTCGCGATCTCGAACAATGAGCTCGAGATGGTCACAACACAGCCTCTCTCAGTATTACAGAATGTCACAGCTCGATGGCTATGAGACAGTCTCTCTCAGTATTACAGAATGTCACAGCTCGATGGCTATGAGACCGCCTCTCTCAGTATTACAGAATGTCACAGCTCGATGGCTATGAGACAGCCTCTCCCAGTATTACAGAATGTCACAGCTCGATGGCTATGAGACAGCCTCTCTGAGTATTGTTATGTAGGTAAAATATTGAAATCAGCAGTGAGTAATTCCGAACTTTAAACCCAGAAATATATAAAGTTGGGGAAGTTCTCGTTTATGTTAATTGAATTTTAGAACTTAATTTGGTCAAATTATTGAAGTCTCGAGGAGGTGATAATGGCACGCGAGAACAAGTAAAACTGCGTTTTTAGCGAGTGCGAGTGCTTTCACTGTCAATCCATGGACGGACCAACTGTCCGGCCATTCAGTAGAACACACCATTAACTATATGTACGAGGAAGGCATTAGGAATTGTCTGCTATGTTTTATGTATTGTTTTATCAGATTATATAAGTCATGTACTCTTGTTTGAGATGATCCAGAGATTTGGAGATCCAAACTTTGTTAGACCAAGTTGTGGTATTTCTCTCAAATGGACTCCGTGTGTCTTTCTGTACGAATTACTGTTTACTGTTATACGTTTTAATACAAATGTCGACCTTAATAATATTACAGAATGTCACTTGTGTACTCAGTTCAAATCACAGGCCAGTAATCACACTATTATATCACTGTCTGGTCACAAGGTCAAGAATTATCTCTTCTGCTGTCGACACACTTTTTATATATCTCACAGACAGCTTTCCAGAAAATTATGTCACACCGGATGCAAAAAAGAACTGTCTGGAACATTCCAGGACTTCCTTGATCACTCCAGAGCTTTCTGGAACATTCTTCATAGTCCTAGGCCAAAAGCAGAACAAAGCACAAGTGCAGAGTGAACATTCCTACATTGGATAAACATGTTTACAAATTACTGCCATTGCCCTATTGCTACTTCAAAGAAATTTAACTACTATTTCTAAGCCCTATAACAAAATAAATGACAATTGAGAAACCAAAGGACGGCAAAGGTACACAGCATCATAACGATATCTCTAGAAGGATTATTACCACGCATTGCACATTAATATAACATATGCAACTGGCGATGGGGGAGAAACGTGTTGAAGATGACTGACCTTGACCTATTACATCAAGGTCAAATTTTAGTATTGGAGATATCTTTTGAAGGATCATACTACATATGAATCATATGAAACCCCATCTCGGATGAGATACCAAGGCTACTTCTTAGAGCTAGCGTATCTTATTCAGCTTATCCGTTGCTAGAGACCGTGTGGATACTTCAGTACCTCCACATGAACAGCTGCAATAAATTCGCGGCTGAGATACCAAGGCTACTACCGAGAATCCAAAGTATTCTCGGATCTGAATGTGATGTGCCGAGGTGAGCGTTTCTGTAGAGTAGTATGGATGCTCTTTAGTCGCCGGCCGTCGTCAACTTTCCCCACTCTCTTGCATATCGCTCCAATTTATTGCCTTCATATCGTAGGATTCCGCTGGTGGACTGCTAGTCCCCGAGGCCCGCCATCTGTACATGTCATTCGACAAATATAGTGTGAAGATCTGATATTTTGATGTAATATAAATTTATCTCTTGTTAATATTTCCAGTTCAGTTATAACAGTAATTGTTGATGAACATCTGTCCCCGGATATTAAAATAGTATGTTGTTGTTGTATGAAACAGACTATAGCCAAGATAGATTCGTCAGAGATTTGACAGTGACCGATTTGAAGATAACTACGTCGCTATTTTTGTTGCTACTTACTGTAATTGGCTAAATGGTTGTTCGGTAAATCCATGTTTATTCACATATTTTGGCGATCCTTGATCCATGTGCCGATGGCACGCGAAACTCCAGTATAACTGAAAAACACACTTGTTCTATACACACTAGGAAATCCACGACGTACTATTATAAATAGATGGGTTTGGATCGGATCACATGCTTTCTCTCTCAGGAGGCTCCTCTATCGATAAGAGTCCAGTGGCACACAAGATGGGTTATCGTCTCTCGGCTACATGTGGTATTATGTTTGTCAATTGAATCAGAGCCTAGCAGTAGTGAGCACGTCATGGTCGCATGACCGGTTGCTGTAAAAATCCTCACTTTCCTTTTCTCTCTTTCTGTTTCATAGATGGGGCAATGGAGTAGGGCATGTTCGGTGGTTTAATTTCTCCCACAGCCCTTCTGAGGCGATATGTCTTTGTCAAATATTGCTTTGTAGCTGGAGTATCCTGTACGTAACTGGGCCAGGAGAACATGCCATTCACGTGTTCGTACATCGAAATCCCGCTTCATCGTCAGGTGAAGATGTCTTCCACAGTCTGTGTGATCCCATCGCCTTTGCCACTTGTTAGTTGAGGGGGCACGACCGGCTTTTCCCGCTTCCTGAGCAGTGGCGACATTGTTAGCATTGGGGAGATGGTTGGCGATCACAGCAGCCTGCTTGGTCAGTTTGTAAGCCTCCTCGTTACCGGCGATGTCGGCATGTCCTGGTGCCCAGATGAAGTCTATCTTCATCCCCGTACCCCGTAACGTTTGCAGAGTTGTAGAGATCTCTTGGGTGAGGGCGAAGTGACTGTGATACTCCCACTTCAGAGTTAGAATGCCTAGAGCACATTGGCTGTCTGATATGATGGACACATCAGATGATTAAGGAACAGTGATATTTACGTGAGCCATATTCCAAGACTTGATGAATTGCATCCAATTCCGCCAGGAGGATCTAGCCCCTGAGTGCCACAGGGTGGATGATTTTTATCTCTTGTCTTGTAGTTGGAAGGAGGATCAGTGCCCCGGCTCCACAGGGTCCCGGGTTCTTGAGGCACGAGCCATCGGTGAACGCCATTACAGAGTTTGTTGGAATCTTTTGCAGTTGTTCTATGAGAGCTCGTGCTTGGGTTCCTTGTTCTTTTGTCCTGGTATTGGACGATCCGAAATCATGCTAGTGGTCAGGGTTTTTTCCCCGGAGGCGCAAGGTATATGTACTGGAGGGGGTAGGTGATCTCAGTAGCCTTGATGTTTACCCCGGGATTCTGTTGGACCTCTCCCACCAGTATTTCCATGTTTCCGAGAGGAGAGATATGTCGCTCTGCTGGTGTTGTTTGCCACTGTGTCCAGAGCTGTCGCAGGGGTTCTTGGTCTGCCATGGAGAGTATTTTATGGCACATTCTGACCGCTAGCTCATCCCATCTTAGGTCGAGGGGGAGGATGCCTGCTTCTACTTGCGGGATTTGTGGGTATCGACTGGAGTGACTTCAGGTATCTTAATATCTGTAGTGATCGGTTTGCTTTCCTGCCAATTGTGTGGGTGTTTTTTTTTTCGAAAGTCAGTTGTTGATCCAGATATACTCCTAGCAGTTTTGGCGTTGTTATTTTGTTCAAAGGGTTACCTCCTGTCATGTCCACAGTTACGGCGTCATTAATTCCTCTCCAGAATACACAGAGCTCAGTTTCCAGAAGGCTGATATTTAGTCGCCATTGTCTGCATTATTCTTTTACCCAAGACACGTCACCACCTATCTTAAGGGCTAGTGCATTTATGTCTCGACCTGTACCGTGGAGGGTGACGTCGTCTGCAAACTTAGTTTTTTTCACATTCCGTGATGTCACTCATAAAAAGGTTAAAAAGAGGGGGGCGGCAATCACAGATCCTTGCCGTAAACCAAGAGTGGTGGTAAAGGACGGGCCCACATCATTGCCATGGATTCCACTGGCTGTCCTGCTAGAGAGGAAGTTGTCCATCCAGTGCCATATCCTGCCTGTTATGCGGAGACGGTGAAGCTTCACCATGAGCCCTTCTTTCCACACACTATCATAGACCTTTTCCAACTCAGTCATTTCAGCTGCAGTTTATTCGTTGTTGTTGAAACCCATTGTCGCTGCCTGAACCACCTGTAAGATTGACATGGTTGTGGACCGATGACCCTAAGTTATGTGTGACCCCCCTCCTTTGGCTGGAAGGTTACCAATGACCCCCCCTCAACTGATACCATATTTATCAATGACCCCCCCCTCCCATCTCACCACAAACACACGGCCGATTCCAACGAATCCAGGTCATTTCCCCCAGCGGACATTCCATGGACATTTCCCCCAGTGGGCATTTCCCCTGGTGGACATTTCCTCCAATGGACATTTCCCCCACCCTATACTTTTAGGTTATTTTGAACATAGTTTTTAAATAATTTAGCACATCATATATTATAAGGCACATTTTCTAAACAATATAATGGATAGTGATAACATATAAATCATATACATATTATATATTTTAACATTTTAAGAAAACATTATATCATATTGTGGTAAAATAAAAGATGTATTTTTAAACAATATTATTTTGTTCTATTCTTTGCCTCAGTTTTCACTTCAGTTCGGATTTATGCTCATCAAATGGCTTCATGACACCGACCTATGAACAGTTAATGTTACGCTATATACCATGTATACATCTTTTATATTGTTTTAAAATATGCTGACTGTATAATACTGATATATGCTGTCATGACTGTGTATATGTATAATAACTTATCACTTTCTGACTCAATTATCGTAAAACATATGTGGAAATCCTTATATCTTTATATAACGAAAAAAATTACAAAATTATTTAAAAAGCATGTTCAAAATAACCAAAAATATAGGATGAAAGAAATGTCCACTGGGGGAAATGTCCACTGGGGGAAATGTCCGTACACCATTCCAACAGTTAGCCAGGGGCACTAAATGATGCAGTGTGGAATTATATTAAGACCGATTGAAAACACGTTAATAATATGAAGAGCTATTCGTTGATAAAGTGATTCGCGGTATGGTATTATACATATGAAAAAGTGACAGGGAGCGTGACACAGTTCTGCAGTACGACGTAACAGCGAGGAGCGAGGAGATTTCATTCTGTATGACGTATTTATTCGCATTAACTGGTTTGAGGTAAACTTATGTCATATTGCATCATGATGATAGATAATACTACATACAACCGCTCAGGGAAACAATGAGGGTATGTTTGTTATACTGACACAGAGATAAACTTTATAAAAATTCGGACGAATCCGACATGATTAATTTCATGCATTCATCATGTCGGATTAGCTACAAAAACCCTGCAAAAAAATAGATGGCGTTTTATTATTATAAAACTATTAAAATTATTATATTTTATAATATTATTCTCATCATGACATTAACTACCGTCAGTGCAACTTGTCTTTTAGTATGCCACAATTTATTTCTTCAACTTTAGGGCAGCATAAATTATTGAATGGTTTGTTTCAGTCTCAAAATGCAGGCTATATTCATCTAGCTAGTCAATGTCCACAATGTCCAGGCTGCACTGCACCTGGGTGTGTTTAGATAAAGGATTTGCTAGATGCACTGTGTACTAACTCAAATCTAACTGGTATGAATAGGGGCCTAGCTTTTAATATATCTTGAGAAGAGTAAATATGATTATAAAGCCATTTACCAGTCTCATGTCCTACTACACTACAGAAGGTTTCTACAGAGATTAATGCTAACAGAACAGAGGTCTATCTATGATACTGTATGTTGTTTAGGCTTATGATAAACCATAGAGACTATACTGTTTTAGTAGGCTCCATGGATAAACAAAGCCGTGTTCTGATACATGTGTTTCCTGATCTAAAGTCCACCCTGGCTCTTCGACCTAAAAACATGAATTTCATACAGAAGCTGAAGAAATCCTAGCTGAATAACTGTCCATTTATCATCATCATTTATCAAGTTACTGATGACCCCCCCTCTACACACAGTCTAGTTACACATGACCCCCCCTTCGTAGGGCTCGAAGTTATTGGTGACCCCCCCTCAAATTCCACCGCCCCCCCCCCCCTCAGGATAAATTTTGAATTGTCCCTAGGTTTCAATTTCCGGTTTCGCACTGCTAAATGCCTGTGCATTTAGTAGTAGAATCTTCATGGTTTTAGTGCTTTTGCTGGATTGGAGATAAAATGTGTTTGAGACGGTTTTTATTGTAGAACTGTCGGAATGTAGGGCATGATGGTGGTGCTCTCCTCCACAGCTGCAGCAGTGAGGTCTGGAGTGGCAAGTTGACAGGTCGCAGTTAGCTGATCCACATCGGGCACATCGCTTGGGAAAAGGACAAATGGCAACCACGTGCCCAAAACGATTGCATGCAAAGCAACGCGTTGCGCGGAAAGGCCGTTGTTCTTCAAGATATGGTCTGTCATACTGCGTATGATTGGACCAATTGTTGACACATGTTCGGGCGTTACACAGATCGTTATGCGTTTCAAATGTAAGTTTGATTCTTGGCATGGGATTACGTGAGTCTGTATCGTAATCTTTTGCTGCTTATAGTGCAGATACTGCTTTCTGTTTTGCACGATATGTTTGCTGAAATTTTTTTCAAGTAGGCAATCCTTACGGATGTCTTTCCTTTTGGGGGGTGGAGGTGAATAATCTCGCCGAACAAATTTTTGGGCCAGTCCTGTATTGCTTTGTCTCTAGTGATCTCATCTCTGATGGGAATAGCTATTCCTCCCCCGTTCCAGGCTGTATGTTTCTTCCACCTTATTAGCTCTTATTTGCTTGCTGTTTCTAAATTCTCCTGGGTCAGGGATACCATTCACCACTATAATAGACTTAGGGTCACTCTTTGTCCTGGGTGTTGATTCTAATGGGCTTGGTGATTTACAGTTGGAGAAGTGCTTTTGATACTACTCCCTGGATTTTTGTAGCTAATGGCTATCAGTCTAGTTGCTTCCAGAGTCTGATCAATTTTGTTGTCAGTTTTGCCTGCAATTTTACTATCTCCAAAAAGCTAGATACCCCCTTAAGCTTGTTGTTCATATACAGATCGCACAGGCATGATTGATGCTAGGTTTTTTCATGAGTGCCACACCAGCCAGAGCAAGAGTCACGACATAGCCAGTTTACAGTTGTACTTTGATATGGAAAAGGGGGTTCATCATATCCGCAACCCACACAGTGAGAATCTAAAAGTGTTGTTTGAACATAAACTTGGGTAGGCGATTTTGGTCTGCCACGTTTTCTCTTTTTCGGTGGACTGGGTACTGGAGATGCTGCGTAAGTTTTGTAGTTTATATCTGCAATACGGGCACTGGACCTAGTATGCCTTGAGGACATACCCGGTCGTGAAAACAAAGATGAAGTGGCGAAGTACCCTTCCAATATAAGACTTATGGAATGGTTGTTTATTATACAATACTGCACTGACACTGAATCATCAAGGAGAATAATAAGAGATCAGATACTACCTTCATTCTTCTGGTGGTGTTTTTCTCTTTCGTTGTTGTTGTTGTTAGTGCACAGAGTGTAAAACAGAAAAAGAGAAAGAATCAAATTCCTGACAAAGTTCTGGATATTATCCACAAACTGCCTCTCTAGGTTGACTAAGTGTATTTCATTTCATTTTCCACTTCAGGTACCGCTCATGAGAATTGTCGTAGCCAAAGGCGATAGCCTTGGTAACATATCAACACTCCCGGCTTACGGTAGAAAAAAAACACAAAGATTCTAATTGATTTAATAGATTTTCACGCAGGAATTTTGTATATATACTATCCTGATATCTCCATGAAGTTGATCAGACCAGTTTGATGCTCAATTCACGGAAGCTTTATATTTTCGAAACTAGCAGTAATTCGCGGGAGCCTCACAGTCTGTGATCCATACGATCCGCCATCTTGGTATTCCTTCCGAGCGCTTTCATACCTGTTCGCTGATGGTTAGACTGGATACCCGTCTCTATTAATAACGTTGGGATACATAGAGACTGGCCCCGGGTCCTGTGACCTTCGCCTTGGCGGCGACGTCATATCCCATAATGCCTCTCGTGACGTTGATCCGTAAATGTTATAACACACGTCCCAGCCTTACGAGAAAAACATGAAATGAATTCCACTGTATTCGGAAAGAATATTCGGGAATGAAAAAGGCATAAGATATAGTGTCTGCTGTAGAATTTAAGGACAATCTCCATTTATAAACTAAAAGATGTACTGTTAGTATTATGATCACGGATATACTACAGACAAATACATGGTCATAATAAAGTGACATATTACTGTGGTTAGACAAATGGGGTTACAAATAAAAATGGAACTGATTCGACTTCTAGGCTCATAAAAATATTCGTTTATCATATTTTTAATATATGTTTTTCTACAATGTCTGGAACATGTTCATTCGAGTAACGTGTGTCAACAAGGCATGTAAAGTCAATCTGATTTCCCAAGACGATGTCAATATACAGTTTTTGACCATTATCTCGATTTTTTATGTTCTGCAGAAGTGTTATATTCACGATCCTATACTACATTCATGATCCTATAATACAAGAAACATGGGGAATGTACTTAGATTTAAAATAAATTGATCAACTTTCACTGAACGTGACCAAATCTACGTGTCGGCATCTCACGGAAACTTCCCCGCCAGTGAATCGACACGGGTATCTTTTCCAGTAATGTGTTCGCCATGAAATACGAGGAAATCTTCATCAAACTATATATTTCCGAAATGAGCATCTTCTCAAGATAGAAGAAATACCAGAATTAAAATCGGATATAGATATAGCGAATCTTCCAAATCAAGTGATCAATTTGCCAGCCGTTGTGATTTATTGGGCGCTGCAATTCATCAACAGAAAGCATTTTCGGTTCTATTCCGATATTATCCTTTTTATGGTTATGGTTATCCTTAAATGGTTATTATTGCCTCATCTCTGAGGTCAATTTCTTTTCAGATATCCGAAATGACTTAACTGTTAAATACAGAAGTGAGCGTATGCAACCGAAACTGCGTAGATTGAAATACATACCGGTACTGGCAAATGTAGCCGTTGGATCGCCGATTACATATTATGCAGAATGCAAACGCGATTATACGTTTCTTTACCTGGAGACAAAATGTCTGCTTGAAAAAACAAAAAACAATCCCAACTTTTGTTCTCGTTTTTAAGGTTTCATAAAGAAGCTTAATAGCATTCAGAAAGCAACTCTATGGAAAACATTGCCGACTATACATGCTACACTGGCTGAAAGTTAATCATACCGTTTCGATCAGCCATAATTGCAGTATCTGCATGCATCACATGGCAGTGTGACTAAACGTCACAGGACCTACAAAGTAGGGAAGGAATTAGGACTCCCGACGCGAACTGAACTCTTGGAACCCCCCCTCCCCAAGTTGAGATCCTGCCTAAATTAAGATGGGCACAGCCCAAGTCAGAATCACCAGTGATTTTCATCAAAAATCACCAGAAATTTTCATCAAAAGTAGGTCAGCTCAGAACTTGCTGGTAACAGTCCCCTAATGTACCTTCATGCCAAAAATCAAGGTTCTAATGTCAATAGTTCTCCTTTTTTTCCGACGAAAGGATTCGGATGGACTCACTTCACTCA
>JAVTVY010022201.1:0-97610 GCA_036873755.1 Hanleya hanleyi
TGGTTTCCAAGTTAATAATTATTAATTAATAATTATCGCACTCAGCATGTGTATTTTTACAACCAAGGTTACGAGAAACAAACAACCAACCAACCGTGACCTAAGTAAGTGGCTACTTATCTTGATGCATGTCTCCATGCAAGTAGCTGTGGTCTTGGATGTGGAGCACAAAGATACCCTCCGAACAGGAACTCATGGAATCTTGCCAGGAATGAGCACTTGGAGGGCAGCGTGTATGAGATGGGAAGAGTACTGTCGCCAATGTAGCATACAAGGTGTCCTATTCTGTGATAGTGGTAGTGGTGCAAGTAAACAGGGATGAGAGGGGTCTAATGGTACGCCCTCGTACCAAACCTGACGCTTTGAACCACTTTGACCCCATAGTCAGTCCACATTCCGCTTGATATCCAACTCTGTGTACTTTAATCTTTGATGCAGATTGGAATGTTGAGAGTTGACAGCGGAACTTCTGAATCTACTCTGAACTGTGAGTTGACTGTTAGAAGACTCAGATGATATGATCTAGAAGATCATAGCTCTAACCTGAAATGACACAAGCAGAATCGCATTAAAGGTATATAACTCACCATTGTGTCAGGCTTGATTGTTGACTTAAGAGTCTGCGATTTGCAATCTGAGCTATAACTTCTTCATTGGTGATCAACTAGTATGTGGACTTATATGTTTGAGAGATGAGATGAGATGATACAGCAAGCTGGCAGACTTGCTGCGATGATACAAAATGCCGCCCCCCCCTCTTTTTGAAAAGTTACTCGACCACGTGCTGGGCAGCCACCCATGGCCCAAGCATGGTCACTCTATCTGATTGCACTTACATGTCTCTCAGATAGAAGTTAGTGAATGTGGAATTTGCCGTCCAAGCACAAGCCTGAACAATTTCACTGAGGGATACGTTCTTCCATAACGGCCATGACGTAGCGATGGCGCGAATTTCCTGCAGAAGACAGTAGCGGAGGAGCGTCAATGGCCAATTGATATGACCACTTAATGGTTTCCTTTAACCATGAAGCACTGGTATTCTTAGTAATGTCACGAGTCGCCGAGGGACGAAGAGACCAGAATAACAGACGACGCGAGCCCCGACCGGAATCGGTACGCGAAAGTAGCGTATGGCTCGAACAGGGCTTAACAGAAAGGTCGTCTTATAGACCATGTACAAAGTCTGATAACGCAGGAATGGAGTACAAACGTTGCGCACACGAACCTAAGCGAACAGACTCATTTTTGGCGATGAACACCGGAATAGGCCGAAACGATACCCGAGACCAATCCGCCGTCCAGGTCATCGATGAACTCTCAAGAGCACGAAGTTCAGACACACTAGACGCCAAAGCAAAAGCCGCCTGAAAAACCGTCTTGTAGGCCACAGCTTTAATAGAGGCGGACACTAAGGGTTCAAAGGGCGGATGAATCAGAGCACACAGAACCACACCAATATCCCATTTAGGTAACAGCTGTCGAGTACGGCGAGACTGTAGCGCGAACGCTCGAATGAGCACAGAGATATTGTCGTTTAGACTAATGTCGATGCCTGCAGAAAGACGTAAAATCCTCGCCAAAGCAGACCGATACCCCTCAATGGTACTGATTTGAAACTTCTTGTCACGATGGATATGGAGAAGGAAACAGCACTAAGGAAACAGAGGCAGAATCGGGATTGGCATCACATTCTCGGCACCAGGAGACGAAATAGGCCCATTACGCTTGATAGCTGCGATGTAAAAGACCGACTGGGGTTGAAAAACATCGTCTTTATTTTTTTTTTTTTTTTTTTATTTTTCAAATTATGTGAAGTCTGGCATCCCACCTAGACTATCAGCCTGAAATGAACACCCCACATGACGATGTGGGGGACTGCCACCCAAAAACAGAGGTGGAAATAGAGAGGTCAATACCCGCCTAATGGACTGAGGGATGACGTCTGTAATAAGACAGAAGGCACTGCAGTGACCGAAGTAGAATGCGATCATAATGAATAAGGTCCTGCATAGAAAAGACAAGTCCTACTAGTTGATGACCAAACAACTAATGCCCACGTCTAAAACTGGTCCAACGGTCTATACGGGACGAAGCACTTGAAGGAGAGCCATAAACTTGACAGCACCAGCTACAAAGTGTCACACTGTGTAACCATAAGGCTTACAACAATTTGAATGAAGCATGAAACTTACTTTCTCTCCGTGCTTGAATAACAGGAGATGAAAAATGAACTTCCTGTGATCGAGCCACAAGGGGCACCACCGTAAGTAAACCGCGATGTGAACGGTCCAAGCGATGGGGGTAAACCCGCGATAAAGACGCATCGCCGAATCGTCCTATTAGCTGTATGAGAAAAACGACGTAATGCGAAACGCGACGTAGTGATTTTCCCAAAACCTTACAAATCAGTTCAAATTTATTGTACATATACGCTCACGAAAGAGCAGGGTAAAACCTTAGAAATGTACGACAAACACGACGTTGAGGGGAACAGGAACGACGTTAGTGAAGATGAATCTGAAAACTGTAGTCGAAACTGGAAAATTTCACAGTGGAGTACGAAACAAAACAGTCGTAATCTGCGAGACTTGAAATGAGATTTGAAATGCATCTAGGAGATGAACATCATCAATGTTCCCAGCGATAAAACGAGAGCATTACTCCGAGGAAGTAACCTCTCTGAAAAACAACACCAAGAAACTTCCGCGTAAACTAGGAAGATCTTGAATAAGATTAACAATTCCCCGAAGAGAGCCCACATGTTGATGTCTCTCGCCGGTAGATGAACCAAAAGGTCTTAAATGTCACAAATTGAATTGACTAACCAAAACAATGTTCAAACAAGACTCGCCCCCTTATTAGAGGTCCACTGCACATAAAACCTCAAATGGAATAGAATAAATTATCCGGTTTTTGAATAGACAAGCTCAGCTTAATCTCCGTGGCGCAATCGGAAGCACCCGGTTGTCTTACCTTAATAAAGATAAGGATGAAATAAATGCTGTAGACCAAAAGATGTTTGGACGAAGCTATCTAGGAGAGAAATATTGCTAAAGAGCAGTCTGCTTATTGAGAAACTTCAGGCCTGATCCAACCCAACCACGGACAGGGTAAAAATTAATAAATACCCCACGTGTCGAACGAGAGCAATTCTAAAGACTTCTCGGAGAAATAAACCTCAAGCAAATAATCATAATTTCTCAGAAAAGGAAAATAAGATTAAAGCTCAACCCAGTTTGAATTGTACATCTAATTCAATACAGCGCTGGGAAAATTTGGATGTGACAAATCACAATGCAATATTTACTAACAGAAAAATGTGATCCAAAGAATAGCACAATTTCTTAATAAACATCTCGTGATCTCTATTGTTGTTCAACACACTCTTGATTACACAAAGAGAGTAATAAGATAGCTCATTAATATTTAACAAAGAGCCATAGTGTATAGCTTTTGGCTTGTAATAACGAAGACAAACGCAACAACAACAACAACACGTAACACAAAGACAGAGGAAAAACTCTGCAAGTTTCCTCTTGTTTTCTTTTTATCACAATGATATCCAATAAACGGAAATTATAACACTTGATAAAACAAGAGACTAAATTCTGGTAGGAGTAAACGAACTGCATGCACAGAAGCAAACCTCCCACAATCGGAAAAAGTCGGCAACACAAGAACAAATGACAGACTGCAAACTTTTACTCTGCAGCCTGTAATAATCAGAAGTCATAATACTTTGAAGCATATTTATTCCGTGAAGACAAAAACTTTTACCTTCAGTCAGACACTGTAAACATTCTGCCAAGTAGCTGTAAACACAAACGCGACGATCCAAAACACGGGACGAGAATATACGTCGCAAATGGAGGTCGTAAATCCGTAATGTGAACACTCAAAGCCAAGAAGAAACGCCCTTCCATAAAATGAGAGGCGAATTTCTTTAGATAAATAGCAGTGGAAAATTTAAATCGCAATAGGAGATACAGAACGATTTTTATTCCTAATGTAAGAAACAGCCAGAGAATGACCAAATGACAAAGGAGTCAGCAAAGTACACACGGTGAGATCAAATTCCTTTGTCCGACGGGGACAATGGAGTGATCCGACCGACAGGACCTGGCCATTGTCTGACTGAACAAAGGAACCGGTTTCCCAAGGCCTCCTGACAAAGCCAGACCTGAGGAAACTAGGCTATCAAGTACACCTGAATTACCTTGCTGTACAACCGTCCCACTAGGTGGTATATCTTCCCCAGACCCAGACGAAGGAACCGGACTTCTAGTATTACGGGATAAATCTAACCCAGGACCCAGATCTTAATTGATTTTAATGTCCTCAACTAGAGAAATTTCCACCACCCGTCTATCAACTTCCGATAGATCGGGGTTCTCAGAAGCCTGAAGTAAATATGACCTACGGGCTTGAGCATAATTTTTCCAAGTATCAATGTCCCAAGACACACATTCATTACACGTGTTATTTCTATAACAAATTTTGTCCTTACAGACAAAACATCGCGTATGGGCATCCAAACGAGTCGAAATACGACCGCACGCATGGCAAGAATTTGAAGGAATGGGAACAGAATACTCAGACATTATTTACGAAAGAAAATATTTCGGAAATAAACTTTGAACAACAACAACTTGTGTAACAACAACAACTTGTATAAACTTTGAACAACAACAACTGTATTGCAATCCTGACGTGCACCACTGGAGGTACAAACGAGAAAGAGGAAGAGTATATGCTGGGAGCTGGCTTTTATATCCAGGCTGAGCAGGAGAGCTCCCTTAAAGGGAGACTACTCTCTGGGGGAGGATAACTCCCCAGGAGAGAGTGGGGAGAGCTCCCCTGAAGGGAGATGACTCCCTGGGGAGGATAACTCCCCAGGGGAGATAACTTTTGGTTTTAAACTGGCGTTTAACGTTTGTATTGTATAACTCCGGCGGAGATCAAGGCATAAATCAAAGCAGGTGTCGGTTTGGGCAATAAATATTAATATTTCTTCTCAAAAATAGCACAGGTACATCCTCTTATCATAAGAAACATGTGTACCAAGTTTCATAATCATCCAATGACAGCTGACAATTGCAAGAAACTTTCCAAGTACAGATGTACATGTGCACTTCAGCTAAACGCAAAACTCATTCATAGGGATTTTAACATTAGAGTACCCCAGGGGTAGTACCCCCAGGTGGCATACCCACCCCCATATTTTTTATATTTTTTTTATATTTTTTCTAATTTTTCTAGATTTTTTTTTAACTTGCTAAACCAAAAACCCATTCATTTCCAGGCAGGGGACACCGACACCGACACCGACGACGACATCCTCTTTCCCCCTCTCACAATATCTCCCCTTTACTTCGTAAGGCGAGATAAAAAGAGTCGAGACCAGTTTCATAGTTAACTGGGGAAATAATGGATCTAAGAGCAGGAAATGGGACAGTCATACCATACCTGGGATGGATAGATCTAGCGTATTCTCTACCGTACCATGGTGAGATTATAGCTTCCGTTCTGGTGATCGTAAGATGAAAAACTTCACAATCTGATCAAGGAATATCTGCTTCTGATTGAGAGTATAGGTCAAAAACAAAAAACCGCTGTCATTGCGATCATTCATAGGACCTTCCTAAGTGTGACCCAGAAACAAGTTGGGGCTTAGTGAACTTTATTCTAGATTCATTCGCGGATATGAAGACGGAGAAAATTAGTATAACGGTACATGCGAGGAGCAGGATCAACGTCAAGTGCCCAGTCCGGCTTGGTCGTGAAACGGAAAAAATATGAGCTTTCTTTGGTCCATGTCCATCTGCTGTATTGGCTGGAAGACAAGAGGTTGAAGAAGTGGATTTTAGGTTCACTTGACGTATCAGATTTCCGGTCACGAACATTACCCAGCATCCAATAGAGATCCCTGTTAGGATGTTTTTATTTTCTGTAGAGCCTGTTCTTGCCGTCTTTCCGATGCCAAAGGTGGACGTTTATACTGCCGACTGCTCAATCACCTCATCTAGGGGAAAGCTCAACCCACAACGAGAAGGCTGTGAACTGGAGGTTAATTCGAATAAAGAGGACTGAACAGATCAACAGAAGCGATCGCTTCGTGAGCTGTTGAGGAAGCTGAAATTTTTGCTCCATCTCATGATGGCATTGATTGTGCTCCTGATCTACAGATAGAAATTAAACGGATTGATGATATTCCAGTGCAAAAGAATTATATTTCCATGCCGCTTCCACCGAACATGCGACCTGATTCACAGGAGTTGGATTCAGAAGTCCAAGTCAAGCTACTCATCACTGATGGTGTGTTCTAGACAGGTAGAGGACTTCGACTATGTTCGGACTACCGCTAACTAAACCAAAAGACAATCCTGGCTCGTCAGCTATTACCAAAAGCTAAACCTTTTTGGACAGTCTTGGCTACAAAGGTTGGTTCATTGTTATAGACCAAGGCAAAGCATATAATCAGGGACCATGGCAGAGGGCAGTAAACCGCTGAGAGCCTTTGTTATACCCTTGGAATTATACGAATATAACAGTGTCCCATTCGGGCTAACCAACACACCAGCATTCTTCCAGAGGTTCATGTACGGTTGCTTCTCTGATTTGCAGTATATCTGCCTGTCGTATCTTGATGATACGATTATCTATAGTCACTTTTCAACAACACCTGAGGGAGGATCAAGCTCAAGCCACATAAGTGTGCTCGAGTGGAACAAGCATGAGGTCCGTTATTCAGGCAATATCGTCTCTCAGAAAGGCTACCACATTTATCCCCAGGCGAAGGAAGCAGTCTGTCCTTGACAGAACTGTTGAACATGGGGCTCCTCGGTTATTATCGTCATTAAATGTCAAAGTTCTCCCACAAGGCAGCACCTCTTCATGACTTTATGTGCAGGGCTCCAACAAGTGATACCACAACAAATAGCAGTCGGCTTTGGTAAAAGTAATGCACGGAGACCATTCGATGAGTGAATTGTGTGCCAAGAACACCAGGATGCTCTCGAGGTGCTTCTTGACTCACTAGCTAGCTCTCACACAGATGGGTCGAATGAAACGATAGGTGCCCTCCCTTATCAGCAACAAAGCGATGGCATCCTCCAGGTGATTGGCTATGGATCGCACTCCTCGACTCGGGCTGAAATGAGATATCACTTCCACTTGGGCAAAGTTGGAATTTCTGTCCCTGAATTGGGCAATAACCAAGAGGTTCAGGAATTACTTAGTGTACACACCTTCAACAATCTCCTAACATATGTACTAACAATGGCAATGACTATACTAGATATCGTTGGGTGGCCGACTTGGCCAATTACTACTATTATTACCTATTTGTGGGAAGTTGATGCTGGGTCGACATCGAGCCTTACATTCTAGTCTTTTGTGTTAAATGTCGTCATTTTTTTCTGACGACGATCTCACCAATCCCCAGTGTACGAGTTGTCACAGCGAAACAGCTCACCAATTACCAATATACGAGTTGTCAGAGCACTTCCATCATAGCTCTCTAGATTTGTATCTAATACCGCTTATGCCGGTGCTAGGGGCCGTGTGGTCATATCATCCAAGTTGCCACATGAACAGGTACAATAAAAGCGTACCCGAGATAAAACACGTATCACGAATCGTTAGATTCTTGGTATGTGCTTTAGAATAGGTTAACCGGAAGACTATACTGTGAAGTCATGTGGCTCTGTCGGTATGTCGGCACCTCTTCTCACTTCCCTTATATGTGTTGTAATTCGCCATACAGGCCTGGGAAGAAGAATGGGGATGCCGATGCTCTCTCCCGACTGTCACTCGACATCACTCTCAATGAAGAATGCACAGAGGTGTCTCCAAGATTAACCGTTGCTGTGATAACTTCTAGCTAATAGCTACTGCACAACAAACTGGGTTCATATGCTCTGTCATTAATGCACCGGACCCGGAACAGCTGGAAATCCAGGTCTTAACAAGTACCACTGACACGATCTCGAAGGAGTCACTCAGTCACTGTCATCATCCCGGTATTAAAGGCTCTGCGACTTTGGAAGCGATCGACACTCGGGGGGAAAATAACGAACTGAACACTTCCGTGGGTCGTGAATGGAATGAACTGTTCTTCAGTATTGATGGTGTCCACTGTCGGAGAGTACAAGATGAAAATGACAGTAGGATCTAGTTAATCATAACAAGTCTTGCGTGTCAAAATAGTCTGGGAAAATGACTGACTGGCTGCATCAAGAGTTAAAAATCGTATGTGTCGAAGAGGGCTCACATTCATAGCATCACAACCATTGCCTCATTCGAGTTAATCTCCATAGACTTCCGCAATCTAGAAAAGTGTTTTGGTGGATAGGAGTATATCCGAGTGGCCGTCCTTCATTTCACCAATTTTGTCTAGGCATATGCCACTACCAAAAGGTTGGGGCCAACTGTGGCTGAGAAGATCAACAATGACAATCTTACAGTATGGCTTTCCGTATGTGATCTTGCAAGCCCAGGAATGTCCCAGGCAGTTGCTTACTTCAAGAAGGACACAATTTTTCTCTCTGGGTATCTATATTAGGAGTGTTGGTATACAGAAGTCAGAATTTGTGATTGACTGCTATCACCAAATATATTCTGAAATATTAGCCATCTCAGTGAACAAGATTGTGCAACTGGAGGAACTTTTGGATCCTTGACAACAGTAAAAGCGTTTGTGTGGATTTACTAATTATTGGAGCACAGAAGTGCTGGTTCCAGTCCCTTGTTGGAGACGTGGATCACACAAGGAGTGGATTACAGGACTGGACACAGGATAAAGGAACTGGAAGCGGGTTGAATCGGATACTGAACGGACCGTGTACAAAAATGTAGGATCATTTAAGCTACCTGCCACAATGTCTTACGGTATTGTAGTAAGCATCAAGTTGTGACATATTGTACCAAATTTTGTAACTTTATATTTTCTGGTTGGTTAACTATATAAAAATCTTTAACTGAACCATCTGCTGTTTTTTTGTTTGATCACTATTCAGCTGCAGATTTAGCAAACTTCTTGATCTGTTTTGAGAGCAATCTTGTACATTTGTGGATAGCAGTGTGATTGACTCAGACAAGATTGACACATGCCAAGACCAGACAATAGTAGAACAGCAGTGTGAATCGTTTAGACAAGGTTGACACATGTTAAGACCATTTAGTAGTGGGACAGCAGTGTGATCGGTTCAGACAAGGTTGGCACATGCCAAGACTAGACAGTAGTAGAACAGCAGTGTGATCGGTTCAGACAAGGTTGGCACATGCCAAGACCAGACAGTAGTAGAACAGCAGTGTGGTTGGCTCAAACAAGGTTGGTACATGCCAAGACCAGATTAGTAGAACAGCAGTGTGATTGGCTCAGACAAGGTTGGCACATGCCAAGACTAGACAGTAGTAGAACAGCAGTGTGATTGGCTCAGACAAGGTTGGCACATGCCAAGACCAGACAGTAGTAGAACAGCAGTGTGATTGGCTCAGACAAGGTTGGCACATGCCAAGACTAGACAGTAGTAGAACAACAGTGTGATTGGCTCAGACAAGGTTGGCACAAGCCAAGACCAGACAGTAGTAGAACGGCATTCTGATAAGCTCAGACAAAATTGACACATACCATGACCAGCAGACCATAATAGAACAGTGTGATTGGCTCAGACAAGATTGACACATTCCAAGATCAGACAATAGTAGACCTGCAGTGTGATTGGTTCAGACAAGATTGACACATGCCAAGACCAGACAGTAGTGGGACAGCAGTGTGATCGGTTCAGACCATGTTGACAAATGCCAAGACTGCAAAGTAGTAGAACAGAAGTCTGATTGGATCTGACAAGATTGACACATGCCAAACCAGACAGTAGTAGAAAAGCAGTGGAATTGGTTCAGACAAGATTGACACATGCCAAGGCTAGACAGTAGTTGGACAGCAGTGTGGTTGGCTCAGACAAAATTCTGCTTCTGCCATTTTAAGTAAATTATAATCGAGATGGAAATTCAGTCTGTACAAAAGATGTTTATTCAACATATGGATACAGCATATGCTAATGGTAAAATTAATTATTTACACAAATCTTACACAATCATTCATACATATATACAATTGATGATGTTAATGATCAGGAATATATTTGAAATGTCAGGCTTTTCATGATCTGGTGTTCATGAATAAAGGCATCTTAATCTTTTGACAGTTGTACTATAAACTCAACTGGTCTGTATACTTGCATGAACATATCTGAGAATGTTTATATCTATTTTTATTCCCTCCATACAGATCTTTTAAATCACATTCCATTGGCTGGTGAGATTTCTAAATTTATTTTTTGTTTTGTTTACTTTGTTGTAATTAGTCTCACACTTCCCCCACTTGGTGTCATCGACAACTTATCATGAAAATCAATTGAAAATCTTTCTTTTGTAGAGAAATGGGTGATATGTATCAATTTTTACAAGGTAAAAAAATGGCTTTATAAAACACCAGATATCAAGGAGAAAATATACGAAGTTTCAATATACTCTTGTATACAGAAAATCTATGGCATTCATATGGTGCAATTTGTAAATAAAGCACAAGAAAAATGTACTGTTATATTATTATTAAGATATATAGCTACAAGTCCACGCTTCTAAAACTATCTACATTAGCTAAAAATTGGAATGGACGAATAAAGAAATTTAATATATGTATAAAATGCATTTATACAAATGTCAGAATATTTACATTCTATCAAAAAATTAATTCACTTTATTAATTTACAAAGTTGAAATCATAATGGCTTTTACCATCAGGAATGACTGGATGGAATGGGGAAATCCTGGTATACAGTTACCACTCTCATTCAAACACTGATATGCATAGGTGTTCTCCACATTGATGATTACAAAAATTAAAATTTGTGGATTAAATCAGTTGTGATATGTATTAATAAGACAATATCTAGTATAAAGATATGGACATCCAAGTTTAACAAAACAATGTACACTATAATTACATAGTTTTAGTTTAGCAATATATTTCACAACTGAATGATAATAGAGTGAACAACCTTTTGTTAATAGCACATTGTTCCCAGATGATTGCTGCAGTGATAAGGCTTTGATCTGAAAATGTGTTGCTTGAAAGATGAGCAAAGGCACAATGTGTAGAATTTCAATGTTTACTGCTCAACAGTTAGTAGTATACGTATTTTGGCTTTGTGTGATGCACTCCATGTTACCATAATTATGCGTATTAATGCAAGTTCCTACAGCTGGTCACTTTGTAGTATAAAGTACACATGCTTACATACTCAGAAGACCAATGTATACTCGCGAGTACAACTACTTTACTCACTCTGAAGCACACATTCTCCAATCAGAAGTGCTGTTAGAGTTGTCACCAGTACAATTTACTTCTAGTCAATGCTCGAATAATTCAATCACTGCTAACATTCAATGACCCCAACATTTTGCCTCGACCTATCACACCTATTAAGTTCCCTGTCAGTGAAAACATGTGTAAAGTGTTGTTACGGTGACTATGTCATCACCTGAATGGTACCATAACGCCCCATCAGTGGTGGGGTATCCATCTACTATAGCATTGCGGGAGGACAGAATTACAGTTATGGTACCCTAAAACTCTGTACACAATGCTTTCACCGGCGGGGAATTACATTTGTATCTCGTCCTATTTATGGATCATTTCATCATATTTTTATTATAATAAATATGATCACCTCAATAATTTGGGGTTAGAACATGCACTTTCTGTTATTAGCTTGTTGGAGAGTTTACCATATTTTATTTTATTTTCCCGCTAAAAGTAAAAGAAAGGTGGATATCTGGTTTTAAATGATGATGAAAATACTTGCAAAAGAATGTTAATGAGTGAATTAATATAACTACATGTACGTAAACAATTAATTAATAGGCATAGCATCAGCATTTAACAGATTATATTCAAGTACCACAGACAGGTACCAGGAAGCAAAAATGCGGTTCTAAACTAGCACACCCCACCTGGAATGCATCATTTAACCTAGTATAGAAGGAAAATTATACTCTTTTAAGCCAGTGATCTGTCTACGTTATAATTAAATGTCCACTTATGTAACAGCTCTTATCAGAACTTATCAAACCTGTAATTAACCAATGGCTGTATGTTACAGACTGATACAATTATGCTCAAAGTTGCAAAATGGGCAAGATTGATTGAAATACATGTTGTAAGTTGTATACAAAGTTTTCCATATATACATAACTGATAAATTTCTCAACATTTCAGATTAATTATAAAACATGAGGAATGATGAATAAAATGCTGGAAAAAGCAGCCAAGAGATCCTTATATAGAAAAGTATATTACAAACAATCTACACACATACTTGAATATTCATTTTCATTTGATATGTTTCAGGACATTAGTTAAAGCATCATTCGATATTTTAGGTACATATTGTGTAAAAAGCACAATTTATGAATGTCGAATCAGTGTACCACTCAGTCATTATATACAAATGAGTTTCTATACCATGGGAGATATTATTTTACTGAAAATTAAATTTTACCTCATTATATAAATTGCAAGAACAGCCTAAACCCAAAATAGAATAAATTTGATCTGCAGTTGAAGAAGCTTACTTAGAAAATATTCTCTGACTGGGTGCGTTGATAATCTGTATACTCTATTTCCTCTAATTATTCAGACGGCAAAACTTAACTTCAGGCTACTGTGAAGAGAAATTCTGCAAACATTCCACAAATTTCACTAGCTATCTTTGAAGATCATGGGATAAATAACATAGCTAAGCATGCCACAATATTTAGCTTCAGTTGACATAAGGATGGATTTTTTTCTGCTTCAAAATCTAAAAATGCTGTTTGAAAAATTAGAGGAAATAGGGTATTAAAACTACGTGTAAGCAATATTGCTGCACCATAATGTAACACTGCATCAGCTCCAGCTCATACACCACTGTACATTTCAATGATCAGGTGTCATATTTTTCCCACCATGCATCAGAGTGAGTGAGTGAATATAATTTAATGTCGCTTTCAACTATATTTCAGTCATATCACGACGTTGGGTCCTAAACCTTTTCACACCCAGCATACTCACAAGAGCTGAGCAGTCTGGGATCAGAAACCAACTACAATTGATGAAATAACCCTAAGCTACAAAAGTACTGATGATTTATTGGTGTAGATCTACAAATGATACAATGTAATCATTCAAATGTGATTTGTCTGCTTTAGATGCTATTTATGGAAGCTAAACACAGTTATTATGAAAAGTTTAACAAAAACACAGCAAAATTCAGTATCAGGTCCGCAGTAAATATCGATGTGTTAAATATGCTATTACTATGCTAAATAAAGTAGAGCTGGCTTTCAGAATGACAGCAGCGTTGAATGTTGGACAGTACGGACACTGGAAGGAGCCACAAACTCTACATATGTGGAGACTGAATAAGTTGGCGGTCGTATAAATAGTAGTGTTGTGAAGACCTGGAAAACAACAATGGTTTAGGTGAGAGACATTCATTTCTTGCATAGAAATATCATTAATCTGAATTGGAAAACATGTGGCGCCACCTGTGGATCAAGCCAATCGAAGCATGGCAAAAATGTACTAGAGTACAAGCGTTCAAGTTCAGTCCATGGTAATCAGGTCCGTGTAACCTTGCACAATTCAATTATTGTTTTTTTTGTTTTTGGTTTCTCAAAATCGAAAATTGAAATTTGACATTCAATTTTCGTTTTACTTCGAGCAAAAATGAAAATAAATATTGAAAATTGCCTAGACTTGTCCGTTTTCATTTTTTTATTTTAACTTTGACTCGTCAATGTTAACTGCGCATGCGCAAGACTTATGATGTCACTTTCGGTCCGTGGAGTAGTATGGAATGCGCAAATCTGATTGTTTAGGCAGGTGTGGAGCATAATATGGAAAAACAGTAGGGGGAAAGATGTGAGCGTTTCACTACACTATAGATCCCTGGAGCCTGGCATTCGAGCTAGAATATAATAGGCCAACTGCGCATGTGCAGAAGCGAGTAGGCAATCGTGCAGCAGATGTGAGTGAGTGAGTGAATAGAATTTAACGTCGCTTTCAACAATATTTCAGCTATATCACGACGAACCAACTAAGCACCACCCAGCCCAGTTGTGTTCCTGCTACTTCAAAGAAGAAATCTTTGAAGCAGCATGGAACCAGACACCCTCCATCCACCCTATAAACCACTAAGGACAGCGCACAAGACACAGAGAAGACGCTTACATGGTGCAATAAAGACAAGTGATATTACAGTGCTAGACATCACATTGTCAAGTTCCTGTTGCTTCTCAGCAAAATGCATTGAAGCAACAGGAACCTGAACCCACCCAACCACCCGCAGCAGATGTGAAGCATTATATGGAGAATAACGGGGTTGATACACATGGGAGTTTCATTAAAGTAGGGTAGTATAATAAATATGTGGGTACCCTAATCATAACTCCCAAAGGAACTTTCCGCGTTGATGCGTTGAAGTGTTTGACGCCCACACTTAAAGCGTTGAAGCATTTTTGACGCTGAACGTTGACGGGCATCTGAACGCTCCAACGAAAAATAGAGAATGAAGATTTAGATTTGAGCAGGTTTAGATTTGGGCCACAAATACCCAAGATGACCGCTTGGTGGCCATATTGGATTTTGGATTTGGACCGAAAAAGGTACCTTGCATAACGAGACCCTAAGGGGAACCTGTGTACCAAATTTGAGAAGGATCCATGCAACAATTTCTGAGAAATGACGATAACAAAGTTACATGAGGAAATCCAAGATGGCTGCCTGGTGGCCATATTGGATTTCGAATCGGACTAGAAAAGGTATCCTGCACAACTAGACCCCAAGGGGAACCTGTGTACAAAATTTGAGAAAGATCCACGCAGTATTTCCTGGGAAATGACGATAGCAAAGTTTTATGAGGAAATCCAAGATGGCTACCTGTTGGCCATATTGGATTTTCAAATCGGACCAGAGGAGGTATCTTGCACAGCCAGACCCCAAGGGGAGCCTGTGTGCAAAATTTGAGAAACATCCATGCAGTACTTCCTGAGAAATGACGATAAAGTTTCATGGGGAAATCCAAGATGGCTGCCTGGTGGCCATATTCGATTTTCGAAATGGACCAGAAAAGATATCTTGCACAGCCAGACCCCAAGGGGAACCTGTGTACCAAATTTGAGAATGATCCATGCAGTACTTCCTGAGAAATGATGATAACAATGTTTCATGGGGAAATCCAAGATGGCTGCCTGGTGGCCATATTGGATTTTCAAATCGGACCAGAAAAGGTATCTTGCACAACTAGATCCCAAGGGGAACCTGTGTACCAAATTTGAGAAAGATCCATGCAGTAGTTTCTGAGAAATGATGGTAACAATGTTTCATGGGGAAATCCGAGATGGCTGCTTGGTGGCCATATTGGATTTTCGGATTGGGCCAGAAAAGGTATCTTGCACAACTAGACCCTAAGGGTAACCTGTGTACCAAATTTGAGAAAGATCCATGAAGTAGTTACTGAGAAAACGCGATAACAAGGTTTCATGGGGAAATCCAGGATGGCTGCCTGGTGGCCATATTGGATTATTGAATCGGACCAGAACAGGTATCTTGCACAACTAGACCCTAAGGGGAACCCGTGTACCAAATTTGAGAAAGATCCATGAAGTAGTTACTGAGAAATCGCGATAACAAGGTTTCATGGGGAAATCCGAGATGGCTGCTTGGTGGCCAGATTGGATTTTCGAATCGGGCCAGAAAAGGTACCTTGCACAACTAGACCTTAAGGGTAACCTGTGTACCAAATTTGAGAAATATCCATGAAGTAGTTCCTGAGAAATCGCGATAACAAGGTTTCATGGGGGAAATCCAAGATGGCTGCCTGCTTGCCATATTGGATTTTCGAATCCGACCGTAAAAGGTATCTTGCACAACTAGATCCCAAGGGGGACCTGTGTACCAAATTTGAGAAAGATCCATGCAGTAGTTCCTGAGAAATCGCGATAACAAGGTTTCATGGGGAAATCCAAGATGGCTGCCTGGTGGCCATATTGGATTTTGGATTCGGACCGAAAAAGGTACCTTGCATAACGAGACCCTAAGGGGAACCTGTGTACCAAATTTGAGAAAGATCCATGCAGTAGTTCCTGGTAAATCCAAGATGGCTGCCTGGTGGCCATATTGGATTATCGAATCGGACAAGAAAAGGTATCTTGCACAACTAGACCCTAAGGGTAACCTGTGTACCAAATTTGAGAAAGATGGCTGCCTATCCTTCCCGTCATTCAGAGGAACTGATGTGATTATTCATTGCGAGTCTTTTGATACATCGATGCTGTATACCAAGTTTCATATAGAACACTTCAGAGATATACATCATTAAAATTGTGCATAAATTAAAGATGGCCGCCAAGATTTCCGCGCAATCAGAGAAACCAGTTCTGTCATTCATCATAAGTCTCTCGATGCATTGATGATGTTTACCAAATTTTACATCAAGCACTTGAACGGAATCAGAAATAGAGATCATTAATGATTTTGCATAGATTAAAAATGGCCGGCCATCCTTCCCGCCTCTCTGAAGAACTGATGTGGTTATTCATTGTAAGTCTCTTGATACATCGATACTGTTTACCAAGTGTCTTACAGAAGACTTCAATGGTATCAGAGAAATACATCATTAAAGATTCTGCATAAATTAAAGATGGCCGCCAAGGCTTTCACCCAATCAGGGAAACTGGTTTGGTCATTCCTTTAAAGTTTCTTGATGTATCGATAATCTATACCAAGTTTCACACTGAACAGCGAAATGGTTTCCGAAATACATAAGATTCATGGTTTCGCATAAATTAAAGATGGCCACCAAAATTTTCCACCCAATCGGGTCCAGATTCAATAGGGTTCTGGGTCATGAGCATATGGATGTGCAGTGCAAGTTTGGTGTGCCTAGGGTAAGTCGTTCTAAAGATATCTTGGTAACAAGAAACCTGTGATGATTTCTCATAAATTAAAGATGGTCACCAAAGTTTCCAACCAATCAGGTCCAGATTCAATAGGGTTCTGGGTCACGAGCATATGGATGTGCACTGCAAGTTTGGTGTGCCTAGGGTAAGTCGTTCTAAAGATATCTTGGTAACGAGAAAGGTGTGACGGACAGACGGACGGATGGACAGACGTACATGACGACGACAATACCCTTCGGCCAAATTTTGGCCGAGGGGTAAAAATTGAAAATTGATGGTCAAATTTCAATTTTTGATTTTGAAATTACAGAAACAAAAAACGAAAATTGAAAATTGACGGTCAAATTTTAATTTTTGATTTTGAAATTACAGAAACAAACATGCAGCTTCGCAAAAAGATCGAGCCCTTTAGGGTGGCACATCATTTGAGGTTGCACATCATTGGCAATGCACATATTCCTACGAAGTAGGCTACAGATCGCAAATTGTCCGGTAATGAGTCAGTCAGTCCATCCAAATCCTTTCGTCGGCAAAATAAGGAGAACCGTTGACATCAGAACCTTGATTTTTGGCATGAACGTGCATTAGGGCATTGTTACCAGCAAGTTCTGATCCGAAATAATTCTGATTAAAATTAGATTTATAATTAACACTTCAGTATATTGTTATAGATATATGTAAACTGTAGCCTTTAACGTGTATCCTGTTTCACATCCAAACATTGACCACATCAGGCTTCAAATTCAGGTCAAATTACCTACTGCTGCTAAAAATACCCTGTCATTGATCCCCTTTCCACTGTATGCCACATGGCCCTATTAAACAGAGAGTGTGTGACTTGGATTCAAGGGTTAAGACTTTGGAGGGAAATACAATTTTGACAGAAGAAATATGACCCCGCCATTTGCTGATTAGAGCGATAAAACAGGGTAGGCTAAATGCACCCTTTTCAATGCAGTATTTCTTGGCATGGATGTGAAAATATGAGGACATACTTTGGGTTTTTTTTGTACCTCTGGAATATTGACTATATATCACACTTGGATATAATTTGAACAAAAAATTACATGTGTAAACAAAATATGTCTAAATTTCTCGTCATTTCGAATCTTGATCCATTTTGATTCCTTGATTAGGGGATACAGAATCACTGCCACAGAGTGTGTTGGTATGTCACAGCAATTCCGATTCACACAACGAAGCTGAGGTGGTTTAACGTTTATCAATGAAGAAAATCACCGATCAACCGCCATAGAATATAATGTGAAACAAGAAAACCGGAATAGTACATTCATCAGATTGCCGATGCCCAAATTTGTTGTATTGTTGGGAAAATAATGTGATTCAAAAAGTTGTTTTGATCCTGGACAACGGCACTGAAAACCATTAAAGAGATGTAAATGTATTTTCACACGTAAAGCTTGAAATCTACTGAACCTATATTATTCAATCTGTTTCCTTTAATTTAAAAATTGTAAAATTAAATCGGCGATCGTTATTTATTTTGGAATGAAGGCGCATTAGGAGACTGTTACCAACAAGTTCTGAGCTGACCTACTTTTGATGAAAATTTCTGGTGATTTTTGATGAAAATCACTGGCGATTCTGACTTGGGCGGTGCCCATCTTAATATAGGCAGGATTTCAACTGGGGGTGGAGATTTCCAAGAGTTCAGTTCGCGTTCGAGTCCTAATGCCTACTGTACTTCGTAGGTCCTGTGACGTTAGTCACACTGCCATGTTTGAAAAGACAATACATAAAAATATGGTTTCTATATCAGTGATGTTGAGGTTGGATTAAAAGAATTTATAAAACTTGAAATAAAGATTACATTTCTTTTTCAAAGTAAGCATATACAGCGCATAGTTAGGGACAATTGACCGTGCAATTTGGACCACGGAACTTCTTGGTGTAACTTTGTGTCATGATACGTGAATTATATAATCCCTTTTCTGACAGAGCTATTAACAATGTAATAGTTGGAGTAGAGGTATCATTTACAGTATGAAATGGGACACCAGCCTTGTGGGTGAACCCTCCCATTTGTATGCAAATACAAGACTATAATGACAAATGTTTTCAATCATACATGTGTAATGCTACATAATAATGTGCACTGGTAAAACTGGGACACCACAAACTCAGTTTTAATTAATATGATAAGTTAAATGTGTGGACACAAATATGGTTCATGTGAAAGCTTTAAGCTAAATCATATGATGTGGAATAGAATGATTTGATAGCAAAATTGAAGGGAATTTTGTCCTTCATTTAAGGCGACACGAAATTCAAAACTGATAGAGGTTCAATACTGCGGGATTCCCCCGTGGGGTTATTTAATATTGTACTTCTGAAACAAAATAATGTCATAAAACTATATGTATTACTATAAGTAATTACTATAAAGTATATATTGTAGGACATTTGTTGTGCGTGTGTATATACAATGTACACTGCATCTCATACCTAATAGTAGGTTAGTTTCACATATAAGAAATATAAAATTTGAAATATGAGGGTATGGGGTCGGGCAATGCATTGAATAAGTGTAGAATGATGTAAGCTCCCAGAATATATGAGGGTATATGAGAGATAGAGGGTGTGGCTCTATGCCCCGGGGGTGAGGACATGCTCTCGGGGGTAGTGGATGGGTTGAATAAGTGTAGATGGCGGATGGGTTGAATAAGTGTATGATGATGTAAGCTACTTGAATACATGATGGTATGGGGTCAGGCGAAGCTTAGTTTAAGAGATATAGGGTGGGGTTCAGTACCCCAGGGGTGGGGATATGCTCCCTGGGGTAGTGGATGGGTTGAATAAGTGTAGCATGATCTGAGCTCTCCGAATTTACAAGAGTATGGGGTCGGGCGAAGCTTAGTTTAAGAGATAGAGGGTAGGGCTCGGTGCCCCAGGGGTGGGGACATGCTCCCCGAGGGTAGTGGATAGGTTGAATAAGTGTAGCATGATCTAAGCTCCCATACTATATCAGGGTATGGGGTCGGGCGAAGCTTAGTTTAAGAGATAGAGGGTGGGGCTCAGTGCCCCAGGGGTGGGGACATGCTCCCCGAGGATAGTGGATAAGTTGGATAAGTGTAGCATGATCTAAGCTCCCAAACTATATATGGGTATGGGGTCGGGCGAAGCTTAGTTTAAGAGATAGAGGGTGGGGCTCTGTGCCCCAGGGGTGGGGATCGAGGGTAGTGGATAAGTTGAATAAGTGTAGCATGATCTAAACTCCCAGACTATATATGGGTATGGGGTCGGGCGAATCTTAGTTTAAGAGATGGAGGGTGGGGCTCGGTGCCCCAGGGGTGGGGACATGCTCCCCGAGAGTAGTGGATGGGTTCAAAAAGTGTAACCAGATGTAAGCATTTGGAATAGATAACAGTTCGGGGGGTCGGGATGGTCTTAGTTCAGGAGACATAGTTGAAGCCGAGATGCTGTGGACAGAAATTTTCCAAGTCCAAAACTCTAACATTTACTTGGTCCTGAGGTCCCAGGGGTGGGGACATGCTCCCCGAGGGTAATGCACGAGTTCAATATCTGTAGCCCGATGTAAGCATTTGGAATAGATGAGAGTTCAGGGGGTCGGGTTGGCCTTAGTTTAGGAGACATAGGGGAGGCCGAGAAGCTGTGTCAGGAATTTTCGAAGTCCAAAACTTTAACATTTACTTGGTCGTGGGGTCCCAGGGGTGGGGACATGCTCCCCCAGGGTAGTGGATGGGTTCAGTATGTGTAGCCCGATGCAAGCATCTGAAATATGAGGGTTCGGCGGTCGGGCAGGCCTTAGGATCAAGCTTTAACATTTACTTGGTCCTGCAGACAGACAGATACACAGATAGACAGACAGACGGGCATCATTGTGGCACCTATATCGAGCTTTCCGCAGCTAAAGCTACGGGCTCGATAAAAATGAAAATTGAAAGTCAAATTTCAATTTTTGATTTTGAGAAACCAAAAACGAAAATTGAAATGTGCAAGGTTACATGGACCTAATCATGATAAATGTGATCAGATGAACATGCATATCTGGTTCATAGTAATTGTGATTAAGGCGGTCAGAAGAACGTACCTGTTTCATGATAATCGTGATAAATAAGGTCAGATGAACATAACTGGCTCATAGTAATCATGATAAACAACATCAAATGAACATACCTGGTTCGTAGTAATCATAGACCCGCACCTGATGTTGTATGGTGCCATTGGCTACAGGGAACCATCGGTTAGCATTGAACCTCACACATGTTTTGCTCTCGTCCAACTTTTCAACGACAAAAAACAGAGTTCATTATGATTACAGAAATATACAGAATTGCCCTGAAGAATATATGAATAAATTACCTACTATGGTTACTGGCTGATAAAAGTTGGATACACAAATTCAATATGGTTTATAATCTTGATATATTAACACTGCCTTCCTATAAAGCACGTGTGAAAGGACATCAGTGCAATCTCAGAATTCAGACTATCACTTCAGATTGAGTGAGTGAATATCATTTAACGTCGCTTTCAACTACATTTCAGTCATATCACGACGTTGGGTCCTATTCCTTTTCACACCCGGGAACCCCACGGGTGCATCAGTTAGTTGCCTCTTACGACAAGTTGTCTGAGGAGCTGAGGCCTATTCTTACCATGACCTGCGGTGTGCACAACGACATCCCAGGTCAATCCAAGGAAGCCCCATGGGGCAACTTCAGATTGTCAGTGAACTACCATAATAGCGGTGTTCTAAATTAAGCAACCCTTTGATCTTGTCTGAGTTTGCAATCTTGAACCGACTCGCATTCGGACTCTCTTACAATATTTATAAAGTATCATTTTTCATTTCTAAATACAATACAAATATGCGATTCTGATACTAGTCAAGGCTGGGTTGTCTACCAGTACATCGATATATCATGGAAGATAATTCTGTAATATTCATGCGATAAAGTATTTTGGTTCAAACAGGTACAGGAGGGCTGCAAATTTTTATGAATACTTACATATTCAAAGTAGAAGACCACTTTTCTGTAATAGGATTCAGCACGCTTCAGATTGGGGACAGTTCGTCTCTGAACATATGTGCGGAGTGTATCATTCATCACAACATATCCAGACGGAACCTCCACCTCCAAAACAGCCAATCCAGATCTTACACTTTTTGATGTAAAGAGCCACCTAATTGGGTAAAAAACATGATGTATTACTTAAAAAAGATGCAATGACCCCTCACCCTTTAACATTCTATGAAAATGGCAACATACAATGGTTGAATGAAAGGTAAGGATTTTGAACATTTGGGATCATGCTTCAACGAGGCACTGCCAAATAAGTTTCAAATATTCTGAGATAGGCCTACAGGGTGAGTGAGTGAATATGATTAATGTTGCTTTCAACTACATTTCAGTCATATCACGACTTGGGTCCTATTACTTTTCACACCCGGGAACCACACAGGTGGGGTCCTAATCCTTTTCACACCCGGGAACCCCACGGGTGCCTCAGTTAGTCGCCTCTTATGACAAGCAGTCTGAGGACTTATTCTTACCATGACCTGCGGTGTGCACACCGACATCCCAGGTCAATCCTCGGAAGCCCCACGGGGCGATAGACCTACATTCTGGACACTAAACAAGAATGTATGTAGTAAGGTTGAGAAAAAAGGATAATAACGCCAGAGACAACAAAACATGATGTAGGTGCATTGGCCCTTTAAACATTGGGAAGCAGGCTTCTTAGAGGTACTGGCATGTACCAAGTAAGTTCCAAACATTCCAATGTAAAGGTTGACGAAAACAGGATGAGTAGTTCACAACCACAAGGTACCAAGCACGAAGCAAGTAAGTTTCAGAGTTGTTCAAGAAGTACTAACCACTACCAGAATGCAATACATATTGGCAGACATAGATAAAGTGCAATAAATGTGGCACAAATGATTTGGATGAGGTAAATAACTGCATTATGCACACCTGTAATATACTAAGCATGTTCAATATAAGTTTCAAAGCTGTCAATCAAATAGTAACCGGGAAAAGGACCAGACAAAAAATTCTTGATGAAGTGGATAAAGAGCCATAAATCTGTGAAAATCATTTTAACACCTAAAAAACAAGAAAGTGCAAATCTGCAAGGTATTAAGGTGGTCCTCCACAGTTTAGCAGTAATGGCCCCTGTGTAATTTCATAATATGATAGACTGCCTATGTTCTGCTACATCATAATAATTATTGTCTTCCTAATAGCTTATATCTATAATACCATCCTATTCAGCATTATGAATGCTGCAAACGACCACGTACAAATCGATGGTTGGATTCGTCTACACGGTGATCAGGATCATGGAGTAAATTTTGTCCTGCCTCAGTTATGCTCCTTGGGTGTGCCTAAAAATCAGGACTCATTAACGGGGAGAAAATCTGACAAAAAATTAGCAGGTTTTTAAGTTTATACCAAACCAGGAAACATAAGAAAGAAATTTAATTTAAATCGCTCTTACAGATTTTTCTGGAAATTGAGCCGAATTTGACCATTTTTCAACATTTTAAGGGGTTGCTAGAAAAATTGAAGCAAGCTTGGAAGGGAATGTTCGAGATTCATTTTTTTATAACATAGCAGTGCTGTCTCTTAAAATAATAATTTAATCATGCTCTTTCAGAAAATATATACATGTAGGTGATTTGGGTTGAAAATTTTACAACAATTGGTGGCTGAAAAACGAACCCATGCCGAATAGAAGAATCCCTGGAGTACACCCTAAGCATGTTCTATATCGATTTCAAGGCTGTCCATCAAATAGTAATCGAGATATGGATAAGAAAAGAAATCATTGCAGGGTGGAAGAAAGGAGGTGCTGAGTATCTTCCATGTAAGTTTTGAAGTTGTCCATCAATATTAACCAAGATATGGTCTATATAAGAAACTGTTGGTGGATGGATGACTGTATGACCAAATGTACATGCAGATTACAAGACCTCAATCAGATAAAGCTATATTCGGAGTCGCCATACATACCTGACACATGTGGTCATCGCCATCCTAGAGGAGTTCCTCCCACTGAAGGTTTTATCATCTATATCCAAAGAAAAGGCTTGAACACCTTGCGTGACTTTTACTTGCTTGGTTAATTCTACGTTCACACTCACGGACAGCTACAATATGATAAAACATGCAGAACTACAACTCGTGCACTTCCAAATGGCTGTCAATATTTGGGATTATGGCAGCGGGATTTTTTTTATCTCATCTCATTATCAAGTACAAAGTCAAATTGTCCATCCAGTTATTTGTGTGTGAACTACTCCAAGCTTCCTAAAACCCCTTCACCCAAAAAAACGTGAGGGAGGGGGAGGGGGGGGGGAGTGGTTTAATGTCACACTTAAGGTTATTTCACTCATGTGGTGACAGCCATTTTGAATGGTGGTGGAGATGGAGAACCCAGAGAGAACCACCACCCATCGGCAAGTAACTGGCAACTTTTCACACATCCCAGACACAAGTTAATATCTAACAGAGATTGTCTGTGTCAGGACACATCTATCAGATATTAACCATTGTCTGGATGAAGGGTTAGAGGAAGCTATTTTTGTGCTACGTCAGCTAAAACTGGCAAAGCCCTAATACTATGCTGGTATGACCTGATGTAAATTAAGTAAATCTTAACTTTTCTCCTGATTCTGGTGATTAACGTTGAGGAACTCCCACTCTCTCATTTGGAGGTAAAAAAAAGTTGGTGTATTGGTGGTAGGTAACAATTTTTTTGTCTATATGGCCATGAACTGGGGAAAAACATGCGACCACATATTTCCACATCATAGAGGGCCGCTTAATGTGGCAATCAAAGATCAGTTACGACATCACACAGCTGGCTTTAATTTCTTGCCCAACATATTATGGTTACAAATTTTTTCTACAGTGGTAAATAAGTCTTCATGATTACTTTTGACATCGGAGATTAACATCATGCACTGTCTGCGGGATGTCACAATAATGCAGAGAATGGAACAGATTTGTGACAATATAGCGTTATGACATGGTTAATCACTCCATAGTAATGTCTGTCACCCTTGTGGCACTGTGGACTACAATTACATTAATATAAACATTGAAATTGTTAACATTTAAACAAGAAGCAGGGTATAAATCCTATAATTTAGAAGATTAATCTTGAATATGATATAAATTTGCTAAAGTACCAAAGTCACACGTTTAATATACATACCTGTAACATAGCTCTACCTGTCCCCTCTACATTCACTTTTACATATCCCCAAACATTGGGCAACTGAAAAATAATAATGAAATGTCATATCTGAAATTACATGTAAAACAATGCGATCCAATAACAACTACTGGCCTGATAAAGATAATGGTTAATGCCCAGAACATTAAACTGACCAAGAAATCAGAGGAAGTCCTGAAGTCTCAACTGTTCCAGATTTGTGAGCTTTGATAAACCAGAAAGGACAATACTCAAGTCCCAGACAAGGAAGAAATGACCCAGACAGGTCAGATGGGTTAATAACTGAAGAGAACTACGATTTGTGAGAAGACTTACTGAGGAGACTTGAAGGTTGGTGTAATTGTTTCGGGTGAGGATATTGAAGTTCTTCCAGCTGGGTGCGGCTGTTGATTCCAGCCTAAAGTTCATGTTAAACACATTACGGTTAGGGTCCACTTTAGTAAAGGCTATCAGCGCCTCCATGGCCACAATACTGTCCTGAAAATAAGATAAAAATAAATCATACTATAAATATTGTGACTATATCTATTATGTTACTTTGTATAAACTAAAGTACCGCGCTTGACGACCACAATTAAGCCATGATAAAAAAAACTTGAACAGTATGAGGTTTTTCACTTCAGGATTTAATCTATTTCAGACCCCTAGTCAGGATTTGAAAGGGGCATGGGGGAAATACCATCATAGCACTTATAGCCGGGGGTCTGGGGGCCGCTAGGCCCCCATCCGCCAGAGACCGCGCGATGCTCTTAGAGCTCTCGGAGCCATTTTTGGGACATTTCAGACCTATCCAAGAGAAAGAACTATCAGCCTATATATATGTGATAAATTTATATTTTTTTCAGAAATGGACACCTTTAAATTATTTCAAACAGGTGATCGTGCGACTTCATTATATATTGCAAAACGAAAATGTAGGTTTTGTCAAATGTGAATTATTGTGTATGCAAATTTGCTGTAAAATAAACAGATTCTCGAGTTACTCGTCAGAATGAAGGGATTGCTGTTATTTTTCTCCGATTTGATTCGAGCTAAACGAGCAGTCACCTGGATCACTGCACGGAGCTGTTGTTGTTGATGTTGTTAGATCTACAGTCTCTGCTTCGATATCAGGCTCAGATGTCGTCGTTGCTTTTTCAAAAAACGCCCTGATAGATTTGCAGTTCTTTGCACCACTTCCATGCTCCCCGATCGTTTTTTGGCTATTCTGTCGCTGCTTGGCATGATCAAAAATGAAAAGTTTGCTCAAACTTCAAAATTTGACAACACGCTGATCAGAACGCCACGTGGTGAGCAAACTTTGGCATCAAGGGAAGCAATCTGATGCCGCATCGATGGACACTCTCCCATAATGGGGGATATGCGCCTCCTTGTATGAAAAACTTGAAAATACCACACGTGGCCCAATTGCGGAGAGTAAAAAAATTGTAGCTCTTCTATGAATGAGATAGGAAAAGATCCTCTAGCCCGGGATTGACAAGATGAGACCGTCGGAAGCAAAAACTGTGCTGAAAAATAAAGACTTGTGGATGGCGCAAAGTCGATTTTCCATGAAATGGGCGTGGGGTAAATTTATTTAGGGCATGGTAACCTGAATTAGGGGCATGGCGCTCGAAGTGAGGGGCGTGGCGCTGCGCCACGCCAAATAAGCCTAGTGAGGGGTCTGTATTTATTTATGAATATCCAGTATAGTAGTATATGAATCCATTAACAATGCACATAAATGGAGCACCGAGTTTAGTTAAACTTGAATAATATATCAATGGAAGAATGCGCGAAAGATTTTTAGAATTCCAGAAATATAGATCTCTCATGTTATTTCTGGGATATAAATCCCTCAACAATAAATATATTCTAGACAAATGATATTTATATATTCCACATTACTGAACTTTCTGATATATAAATATGTCACAATGTGTTATTGGGTGAGAGAGTGAATATGATTTAACGTCGTTTTCAACTATATTTCAGTCATATCACAATGTTGGGTCATTCCTTTTCACACCCGGGAACCCCACCGGTGCCTCAGTTAGTCGCCTCTTACGACAAGCTCTCTGAGGAGCTGAGGCCTATTCTTACCATGACCTGCAGTGTGCACAACGACATCCCAGGTCAATCCCCGGAAGCCCCATGGACCGTGTTATTGGGTATATGATTGGGGGGAATAGTAAGACACAGTTAAATGGATGAAGACAAGTACACAACAACACATACCTGCGTGGAGACAAATCCTCCATTATAATTTCGCATACTATTGAGCCACTTCATGATGGATTCACGCTCAAATTTCCAACCACCATGACTTATAAGTGACATGAGAGCATAGGCTGTAGTTTGTACAGCATATGCATCATTCCTCAACTCAAGGCGAGGATCAAGGTAGCGCACAGTGTTCTGGGTACTTGATGGATTGGGTGGGACATCTTCATCGGCCCAATACATCTCCTCAGCTGTCAACAAATAATGGCACTTATAAACTGACATTACCATAAGTTATATATGCCAGCAATAATTCAACTATGAGTTTACGAATGAACACACATTAGATTAGATGCTGGCACAAGAAAATACCCTATATTGTTAGGGTACGTACTCTAAAATTTGAATCACTCAAAGTGTGTCTTTGTCACACAATGTAGCGGAACAGAAACTCAATGGAGTGACATAATAACAAACAGATCTAGTCAGACCATATTTCAATATAATTTGTCAACTACAGCTTCAATAGATCTGCCTTCAATCAAAGAAACACTCAAATAGAAAATCAAATAAAGCATTAATCAGTGCAGGACAATGTGTGATACTGTTTGAACTGGATGGCGTACCTGACCTGGACTTGGTATACAGGATGTCATAAGCTGTCCTACTTTTCTCCTGAGTCAGAGAGAGAGCGTAGGCTGTGATGGCCAGGTGAAAAGGGTCCACGTCGGCGTCTATCGTATCCACCACATTGGTGAGGTAAGAGCCGGCCCGCTGACGAGCGGTCCCTATACAACTCTGAGCATCCTGCACGAGGTCAGGTATACATATATCATGGTAATTCAAATACACATCTACAGCAGTTTTTAAATAAACGATAAATAAATAAACGGGTGTGCCTAAAAATCAGGTGTGTCAGGTATACATATATCATGGTAATTCAAATACACATCTAAAGCAGTTTTTAAATAAACGATAACCCAATAATATAGTTCAGCTAAAACGATATCACAGAGTTCATGGATAGTGATAATGTAATATTAGGCACCTTCGGTTTTTCATGAAAGTGAAAATCATTTTGAAACAGAATACCCCAAATTTTTCACATCTGCATGAAAAGACATTTTCGTAGTCATTATGTTTCTATGCAAAATTATTTATTGTAAATCGAGTAGAAAAGCTGGCAGTAAACGTTCTTCATGATGATAATTACCTCGGTAACATCCTTTATCTTCTCCAAGGCTATGAGGACATGGGCAGTCAGTGGGATGGGATCGTTGTATAGGTGAACCAGTTGATTGTTCATTTTTACCTACAAATCCAGCAAGTTCCAATACTCATTGAAAAACAAGATTTCGAAGTGTAACCTACATGTAGAAATTGACTATATACAAGAGCACTGAATGACCTTAGACGTCTGATGAAAATTAAGTTGACAAGCTGAATAGCTAGCAGGTGTCCTGTCGGGCAACCTGTCTGAAAAAGACATGATACCATCACAGGGTTGTCACCCTAATTTGAAAACAAATTTCCATGACTTTCAAGCACCAAAATGAACAATCTTTCCAGCACTTATAAGCACCTTTCACGGTTAGACATGGCAATATTGATTAACAATTAAAGTGACCAACAGAATATTACTTGTACCTCTCATGTACACTATTGTTTCTTTCTTGCACATCCCCATTCCCATAATAGGGTGAGTGAGTGAATAGAATTTAACATCGCTTTCAACAATATTTTAGCTATATCACGATGAACCAACTAAGCACCACCCAGCCCAGTTGTGTTCCTGCTACTTCAAAGAAGAAATCTTTGAAGCAGCATGAAACCAGACACCCTCCATCCACCCTATAAAACACTGAGGACAGCGCACAAGACACAGACAGGATGCTTAAATGGTGCAATAAAGACAAGTGATATTACAGTGCTGGACACCACATTATCAAGTTCCTGTTGCTCCCATAATAGTTTGAAAGAGTATTTGGTCGCAGGGAAAAGCAATGTTCACTTGTGCAAGGCAGAGTACATTGTGCCATAGATAGGGTGAAAGATATATTGGACAGAATTTACATATATAAACCAGTCTGAAATACACAAATAATTGTCGTCAGTCTTTGTAAAGCTTTTCATTATCTTCAAACAAGCGAATTTTCATTTCATTTGCATATTTTGAATATTGTCATTGTTTTCTATATTATCACCAGCAGCCTTCATATTGCTGTCTGTTGACATATCAGTCAAACCAGTCACATACTGAGAATTATCCATAGTGAATGGTCATTTGGTAGTAGTGCTATATTTTCCAGTAAACTGATCTAATGATCTAATCGAAGGCATATAGGTCTTCGTTGATAAAAAAAAAATAGGTCTGAAAAGGTGTGCTTTACCAGTTGTTTATCACAGACAGGTGAGTGGTTGGTCTCATGAAACAAGTACCTGGGAGAGATTACCAGTTGTCTATCAGAGACAGGTGAAATGTTGGTCTCATTGAACAAATACCTGGGACAGGAGAGATTACTAGTTATCTATCAGGGGCAGGTGAAATGTTGGTCTCACTGAAATACCTGGGACAGGAGAGATTACCAGTTGTCTATCAGAGACAGGTGAAATGTTGGTCTCCCTGAACAACTTCCTGGGACAGGAGAGATTACCAGCTGTCTATCAGAGACAGGTGAAATGTTGGTCTCACTGAACAAATACCTGGGACAGGAGAGATTACCAGTTGTCTATCAGGGACAGGTGAAATGTTGGTCTCACTGAACAAATACCTGGGACAGGAGAGATTACCAGTTGTCTATCAGAGACAGGTGAAATGTTGGTCTCACTGAACAAATATCTGGGACAGGAGAGATTACCAGCTGTCTATCAGAGACAGGTGAAATGTTGGTCTCACTGAACAAATACCTGGGACAGAAGAGATTACCAGTTGTCTATCACAGATAGGTGAATAGTTGGTCTCATTAAACAAACACCTGGGACAGATGAACTACCAGTTTTCTATCACAGACAGTTGAGCGCTAAAGCTTACCATTTTCCTGTCATAGACAGGCGAGACGCTGGTCTCATTGAAAGCCCCGGTCTCATTCTGCTGTTTGCACATCCAGAGTACCATACTGTTGATGAGCTCTATGGGGATGAAGAGGTCCTGCTCCCACTCTCCAAACCTGGCCTCGTACAGTGTCTTGGCCACAAACGCTGTTAACCTGGAATGGAATACATTAAATAATTCTTAACTCCCAACACTCATGCCAGAGTATTATAATTGAACCGATATTGAATTAAATATTGCACATGTACAAAAAAAAACAGAATGAATTTACTGTCGAATAAAGCTTTGTTTCCAGTTCTCATGACAACATAACAGTTCCTGAATTGTGACAAAGAATTCCAAGACAACATGATAAGGATACAAGACATAATAACTAAGAACCATGTCCAATGGGGAAAACAGTTAAGCCTCAATTTTAAATGCCTATAACATCGTTACATGGATATTTCCATTTTGTTGCCAAGATAATCACAAAAATCCTTGAAATATACCCAATTTTAATAAGCTTGTGCTTTGTCACACAACAATGCTGTATTACCAACGTTTCAATGATACAGATGAACCATAGTAGTATATTCATAATCCTGGGCTGGTGCATCCTCGCGAGCCAGTGCATCAATTGATAGGTTACTATCGATACACTGGCTTGGTTAGTTACCGATAGCAGTTCTGGATATAAATAGCTCGAGGGGTTTCCACTAAGGGCTGTTCCATTTAAAAATGTATGGGAGGGGAGGAAGGCACTCAAGATATTATTCTATGGGTCATGGGAGGAAATTTCCGTCAACCAATGTTACAACAGTGGGAAGGCCAATAAAATTGCTATGGGTGGTGGGGTATAATTCAAAGCTGCCTTCCGCCCCTCCCATACCTCTTTAAATGGAACAGCCCTAAACCGAACCAATCAGTAAGCGTGCTGAAGCAGCTCATCAGGCCAATCCGCAGCGACGCCGAGGTTTGAGTTTTGACGGATTTGAATTTCATCAATGGCCAGACTACCTTTGAAATCGACATCGGGTGTCAAAGTGAAAAACGCAGGCTTCACATACCGACGCGCTAATTCAAAACAACCGCTGGGGATGAAAAGTACGAGATTGTGTAATAGACGACTCGAGAACTCATCTGAATCAACAAAAAGGTCCAGGTAAACCTTCTGTGAGGATACAGGGATTACGTGGACTTGTGCAGATAGGGCTGATGTGGTCATGAGAGGGTGCTGGAGGATGGGAATTTTGAAATATTGGAGGCATTGTGTATTATAATTCTTTTTAGTACCGAGTAGCCAACTTGATGAGAAGTGAAATAATTTCCAACGAGTATGCTGGTTTAAAAAGCCTGGGGGATGGAAGACTATGAGCATGACTGCTAGTCAAACGAAGATAGATGAGGGCGAGTACTGCAGGGATAATTTGTAACCAAGTTTATTTACAAACAAAAAGATCCCAAAGGCAAGACTAAAGCAGTACATCAGAGATACAGGGAATAAAATGCATACAGAAACTAATCATCCCCCTTCTTGCCATGCATCAAGTCCAATATGAGCTGATAGATTGATGGACAAAAAGTATTTCTAATATTATGTAATGTCGGCAAACACTTGCAGCTCACTTAAACCATTATTGAAATATGCAGAAGAAACATACAATAAATAAATGCTTTTTCAGCATAGCCTCCCAGATACTGAGACTATATTAACCATCCCAAATATTAACCAGGGTAAGTGAGTGAGTGAATAGGGTTTAACATCGCTTTCAACATCAAATATTAACCATATATCAATCCTCCCAAATACTGACCATATATAACCCTCTCAAATACTGACCATATGTTTGGCTCTTTGTCATCTCTGAACATTTTGAATGCCCCATCTTCTGTCATGTAACTCAATTGTCTCTGATAAGCTGTGCAAAAGAATGGGAGAATAAATCAGAATGTAATACGGAGCATTCATACAACAGCTAATTACAGTGGTCATCCTCAAACAATCTATCACAATATGAGATACAGCTTCTGATGGTTTAAGTGAGTAAGTGAGTGAGTATGATTTAATGTAGCTTTCAACAATCTTTCAGTCATATCACGTTTTGGTCCTATTCCTTATGACTACATGAGTCCGATCATTCGCCTCTTATAACAAGCTGTCTGAGGAGCTTAAATTCTTACCATGATCTGGGGTGTGCACAACGACACCCCAGGTCATGGCAAGAAGTTGAGCTCCTCAGACAGCTACATGTAGTTATAAGAGGATCGCAGCAACTCGGGAGTGCAAAAGGGCCTGACAGAATAAGTTACTTACCAACATTCATATAACGAAGTGTTCGTTTCAAGATATTATCAGAAAGTTGCTGCGAGTCTTTTTTGAATCTGAGAGTGAGAAGATTGTATGCGAAGTTGAACATGTTTCCTTCTGCTGATCCGTATGGCCGCCGAAGAACATTTTCTGCTGTGAGAAATTCCTCGAAGAAACCAGGCAACACAACATCCCCTAGAAATATGATAGTAAAGTTGGAGTAAATTTTTTCATTCAACAGATTATGTGGTGTCAGCGTCAGATATGTCATTGGAATAAGAAGGTGAAATTAATTTAAATGTCCACTTTCTAATCACTCAAAAAAGCTAACTTCCGTGGAATGCTTGCTGAAAGTGATGCGTGTTTGGCATTGTTCTTTATCCACACATTACAATTTCCTCTGAGAGGATCAGATTTTCAATGTTTGTTTAGATTTTGATCAATTAATTAGTGATTGTCTCACACAGGAAATAAACACCTGTTTAACAGAGTACATGCACACTCACCAAAAACACTGATAAGTGCTTTCCCAGATCCAGGGACATACACATGTTCTCTTTGTTCTGGTAAGATGAAGGACTCTGGTACGACGACATTGAGATCCAGAAGGTTGGCAGATCCCTTGGTGATCAGATCAATCAGGTAAGGCGTATGGTAATAGTTGGTGATACCATCATACTGAAAAAGGTTAAAAAGTGAACTTACCATGATCAAATTATTAGGGGAATTACCATATAAGATGTGTTGAGAATCAGTTTAGAAAATAGGAGAAAGATTGAAGGTTCTCAACCAGTCAAAATTTAGTATTCTCAAAAGCAATGAGTTATCTCCCTTGCTGTGATTGTGTGTAATACAGGGCCACATTTGTTTTTACAAAGCAAAATAAATAAAAAGAAATACCCATAATATTCACTCTTGCACATTATGATAGAAACTACAAGAAATGACAGAACAGATGAAGAGTATCAATTCACACCAGCCTCTGTGACACCTTCCAGCATACCTTGACATAGAGTGTCTTCGTGACAATATCACTGGCCAGGTAACTGGTAGCACTGATGGTCACATCCACCCCTTCATCAGTCCACTTGGTAGGTAACACAGGCATGTAGATATCCTGGGACTGGCCTGCTTCCAACTACAGATGATAAGGTCAGAAGATATAGAATTAATTAGTAACTGTAAGCAAAATCAATCCAAGCAGCGTATCTATAAAGGTTCATTCTAATCTGGACCAATTGTTGCGGTTGTTCTCACAGGATCAGTGGACAAAAATATGCCAAGAAACTACAGGATACAATTAACACAGTATATAATACATGTACAATGTGATGAATAAAACATTAACCAGCCTTTGATTCAAGCATAGAAATTTTGACTCACAAAGACAATAGTTTCATGGTCTCCCCCGGACAACTGTGGGCTGTAGGAGCTGACGATACCATATTCTTGTACATGGACAAACTTGTAGTTAGGAGAGCCATGGAGTTTCACCAGAACCTGTCATCAACAAAATCAAGATTAGTCATCAATGGAGTTGGGCTTCAACAAGAGGCAACAACCCCTCAGCCAGACAGTTTCAGTCAGTGTATATTGGTACATATTGGTACACAATGAATGGAAAATGCATATGTAAAAGTCTGAAAGATGCTTTTAGCAGTGGCTTGTAAAAGATTAAAATTGAAGTCCGTAGCTGAAATGGTTTATCTTCTATCACATTCACAGCACCATATGGACATCTTTGCGTCATATGGACATTGTTGCCATGGAAATCACAAAAATCATCACAATGTGCCCAAATTCTATAGACTTTTGGGTGACCACCACAACAATCCTGTGCACCAAATTTAAGTCTCTAGAGGCAAAGTTTTGGCTTCTAGACTGGTCACAAGAATTGTTGAAGACCGACGACTGGACGACCGACCGGACGTACATGCTGACGACAGAACCTCGCAGCCTAATAGGCTGAGGGGTGAAAACCATTTCATATCAACGATCACATCTTGCAGGGACCCAAGCTTGTGGAGTTATCTACCCTTAACGTGACATTATCCAGAGTCTCTGATGTGAGACATGGCAATCTTTCAAGGCCATGGGTAGCAGTTTTCCTATTTATACCGATAAGATCGCAGAGTGGGTAAACGTTGAGATGCCACCTAATTGGTTGATGACTCAACTGGACTGATGAAATGAAATGAAACTAACATTTGTTTTTCTAAGAACCAGTATCATTGTGGATCGCTTCTGAAAACCAGTCCTTCAATTTTGTGTCAATTTGTTGAGGTTTACATATTGCTTCACAGTTTTGAAGGTAATTGTTTGCATCTTCACATTTCAAGTTAAATGCTACACTAACGTTCCGTCATTTACCTTGACTTACTGAATAGGGTAAATTGTTCAAACCGGGCAACGCACGTGATGTGCATATAGCTGATCAAGATAGGAGCTTGCCAACACCGAGCATCAAGAATTTTGCTCTGATGTCTGCCGGTGTGATTTCGAAATATGGCAAGTGTTGGTTGTATTGATGTTAATTTCTTTCGAATAGTCAATCAAATTTGAATTTTAAAGAGGTCATACATCGCACTCCTCCTAATATGGAACACGGAATATTTATAGAGCTATGATCCCACCAAACCCATATTCTGATCGGATAATGTGTTATGTTCAGCCAAGGCAACACGTGTAGTGTTCGACTAGGAAAGGTGAAGATGGATTGTTTGATAAATGTCATCTTTCATATTCTCATTGGACATACACTACTACTTGCAATTATACTAGATTGGACAACTTTAATAACAGGATGTTTGCTGTATGCTTTGAGTATCAGATTCAGCCAAACAGATCAAGGGAGGGAATTTGGTTTAATGTCACACTCAAGTTTGTTTCACTCACATGGTGACAGTCAGTTTGGTTGGTGGAGGAAGCCGGAGTACCCGAAGAGAACCACCGCCCTTCGGCAAGTAACTGACAGACTTTCATACATGGACCAGCTGGGCTCGAACCCGTGCCGGTTCAGCGGTGTAAGGCTAGCGGTCACCAGCGAAACGCCTTAGACCACTCAGCCACTGAGGGCCCCCAAACAGATCAAAGAGTGGGTAGTCCTTAGCTATGATGTTAAGATGCCACTTAACTGGCTGATATTGACTGAAGTGGACAGATCTGAGATGAAATAGCAGACCATGCATATTTGAAAGTGCTTTCATGATTATTCAGCTGTAATTGATTGATTTTTCAAATGATTTTGGAAATCGTGCCGGGTCACACTGTCAAAATGGGGGGTACCCCGACTTCTGAACAATATAGAGAACAATGAAAGCTCATGTGAAAAACATGGGCAGAGCATTTCCCCAAATATAGGTGTGGAACATAATTTGATATATGACTCTTAACCAATAAGAACTTAGAAAATGGTGGCAACGCTACCAAAGAGCTTGTCTGATCATATGAATACAGCACCTGTAACAATCATAGTATATTTGCCATTCAATTAGGTGATAAAGACCTAATGAAATATTCTCTGAATAAATTATTTTGTAATATCCCCTTCACAATATCCTAAATAACATTCATACTAAGCTTATGTGCAATCGGTAAAGTAGTTATGAATATGGCACCCCTAATGTTTGCCTTACCATGAAATCTTAGCATATTTGTCATTTAATTAGATAATTAAGTGAACTAAATATTAATGGAATGAAGCGATTTTGCAACATCCCCCTCAGAACACCACAAATGGTAAGCCTGCTGGGTTTAGGCACAAATATAGAGACTCTTATGATTGCCATAACAAGAAATCTTAGCCTATTTTTCTATTTATTTAGATAATTAATATTCACAAAATGTAGCCATTCTGAAACGTCCCCCTCAGAACATCCAATATGATATATAACCCAATTATGGACACAATAGTTATGAATACATCACACTTAATGAATGAGTTAGTGTCCCTATTCCTTTTCACACCTGGAAACTACACGGGTAGGAACCTATTCCTTTAACACATTCGGGATTCACACTCGGGATTCACACTCGAGTGTGCCCCCATTAGTCGCCTCTTACGACAAACTGTCGGAGGAGCTGCTCCTATTCCTACCATGACCTGGAGTGTGTACAACGACACCAGTTAATTAGCTAATTAAACATTCACAGAATACAGCCGTTCTGCAACATCCTCTTCAGAACATCCCATATGATATGTATGTCAAGTATGGGCACAATTAGGTGTGAATTTGTCAATATAGCACCCGGACCCTCAACATTTACCTTACGGTTTTTCCCCTAATAATTCAATAACAGGAAGTGCAGCAAAAATGGCATATACCCGGCAATATTCTTCATGACACCAGCTACCATAAGGGTCACATTTTGTCATTATATGATTTTTCTTTAATTTGAATGAAGAATGGAAATGTTACTTTTTCTCTGTGTTTGAATAACAGAGTTGAAAAGTGAACTTCCTGTGATTGAACAATTAGGGGAATTATCACAACATGAAATTGTAGAATGTTAGCTTAGTTACACGTAGCTAATTAAGCTAATTAAATATATCTGAATGCAAAACGTTTTTATGGAGGGGTGAAATATTATGCATTTGCTAATTTGAGGGACAACAGCAGCAGCGTACTATCAAAATCAGCACTAAATCGAGGCACCTTATAGTGAGGGTAGATTATATGATCAGAGTGGATGTAGAGCTTACCTCCAGATAATCATCTTCAAACCAGTAGTTAAAGACAGTCACACGAAATCCAACCTGCTCCCCTCGCACCACAAAGACTGGTGCTTCCACTTGGATGTACATCAACCGCGTGGCATCATACTGTTAGACGAATAGAGATTGGCGCATTTAAGGTTATATTTATACTTATAGTATGCAAATTAACGTTTTCACAAAATAAAGCCAATATGACTGCAAAATTACGAGAATTCATGGAATGAAGATTGGAAATAAAATGAAAGATCTGTCCTTATTTAACATGTTCATCAAATCCCCCATTAGAAGAAATGGACTGGTCCATCACCAGTGTTATGATAATGGAATAATGTATATTTTGTTTGATATGGGGGCTATTGCATGGAAATGTAGATATTATATTCAGGTTTGCTTACCCTAAGAGGTCGCTCCATCATACCAAAGCCCTTGTTCTGACTGAGAGAGAAACCATTGATAACCCAGGATAGTGGGTATTTGGGTACATTCACACGGAAATCATTCTCTCCATCCGGTCTGTAAAAATCGACAAATATGTCAACATATTAAACATGAACAAATCTATGTACCTGATTATGAAAGGGAAGAATTTCTCTGTACTCAAATCTGTCAAACATAACCAATCCCAGTGGGTGAAATTTACATTTTCTTAGGCATTTAAGGATGTCTGCTGGTGATTTTTGGCTTTGGAGTCCATTTTGCCAGTTTTTCCGATTGGGTTATCTCCCTTCACTGGGATTTCATTCTAGCTGAAAATTTTGCACAGCAACATCCATCCAATTTGATAAATTTTGATGAACATTGTGATTATCTGCAAACAGTCAGAATACAAGAAAAAGTTAAATACTAATTATATAAATTTTTCATAAATATGCTTCAAAGCTAGGGCTATTCCCTATGTTTTCTAGGTTATCTAATGGAGCATGGGTCAGCCCACTTAATGTTGCCTACAGCTAAACCAACCTATATTTCATTGTTTGTTTTTTGTCATATTAGAAAATTATGAATGCAAAAACACATATTATTGAAAAAGTTAATTACTTTGATTTGCCAGCAGCGGACATCATTAAAAGGAAAGATTACCCCAGGAATAAGTCAAAGAACAATCCACGAGTGATATCTATAAACTTCAAGCTTTTCCACGTAAATGCAACTGAATGCACAAGCTTTCGACCCTCAGATCCCATGTACGAGTCCAATAAAAAAGTATAATCCAAGAGTGCTCGAATGCTCGAAAAGTAGTTTTAAATTTTTTTTCCTATTTTATTTGATTGACTAAATGGCATTTGAAAATGAATATTTTGGTTGAATAGGGCTCTGTCAATTCTTACGATTGAGTATATGCACGGTCAATGAGCCCAATAACTTCATAAAAGATTACCCAATATTCATACTGGATGAAACTAAACACAGGGCTGTGTTCTTTAAAACATAACCATTAAAATGCACTTAGCTTTACATAAACATGTTCATTCCAACGTAAGCTCTGGCAAGAATAACTCTGAATATGACCTCATCATTGAAGTCATGAGAGGTGGCCTGCATAATTGTGTGGGTAAACAAGCTTCAATTTTACTTTATAAATGTAGTTATTCCCAGCCTGCAGTGACGATGATGGTCGTCTTTGAATAGATATCATTATTGTATCCGAGAGGTGTAAACCACAGCTAGAAGACAAGCATGCGGGAAATCTCTTATGACCACATCAGGCCTCATGGTTCAGCTGGCTCGCTCAGCATCGCATGTCCAGCTGACTGGTGTCATTACACTTCTATTTGTGATGGCAACCAGCATAGGGATAAAATATCCATTTTCAATCCACCATATCTTGCTCAATAATTCACTAGAAAGCAAGATTATAGTTGCATACCCACCATCAAATTCTTTTATTTGAAGCAAAGAAAATATTGGGATGGCCTTTCCCTTTAACAGCATTGAGGTAACAGGCATGTTCATTTTAAGAATAAGTAACAAAAGTTGTCCTGAGAGATACATGTAGTTGAAAGATAGAACAAGCACTCATGTAAAATGGCTTGTGTTTTGATTGGACAACTCAGTTAATACATACTTGATCCATTTCTCTGTCCATATCCAGCTGCTGTCGTCATAGAATCTCATCACATGACTTATTCGGTCGAGAGGAGCACGGCGATTACGGTTTTCCTCCTCATAAATACCTGTTGGTACAGAAACAATATATGCATATGTACCAAACATTTATGATGGGACATTCTAATGAAGACAATCTAGCCAAGCAACAACATCACATTCTAGTGAGTGTACATGCATTTTATTAATATGATGATCCCTCAGCCCGAAAGATTGGGTCATATTCGGTTGAGTTCAGATTGAATAACCCTTTAAATTAACGACAAAGTACGTAAATCTAGTTTTCAGATTTACTATTGGAGGTATTTTTCAGCTGAACTTTGAGATTGTAAAAATAATAATATCACCCTAGTATAGTATCATACAGTATCATTTTATTAATTATGTCTTCTCATTTCATTTCCGCCATGTTCACACTTTGAACTAGGGTCGTCTTCAAGTCTTGTGCGAGACATCAATCGCCTCAAATTCACTTGTGACTGAGGTTGGCACCAATGCTTATTATGAAAGAATATTTTAGATTTTGTTCCTGCACACCTGAATTGTTTTCTCGGTAGATGAAAATCACGTTAAATGAAATAACTGGGAGTGTGTGCAATCGTAAACAAAATTATGCAGACAAAGTGGGTTTTAGCCAATTGGGAATGCAACAATGAAACTTTTTTTTTTCCGCATTCACACTCCTTGTGAAATGTCGATTCTGGACCACCACATAAATGCATAAATTTCGTTTAACAATTTTATATAAATCTGTATGCATGCGTCCTTGGTATTGTGATGTGTTTTGACAAACCTATTTCCGAAATACTATTCCATGACCCTTTAGGTCGGTTATTGCAAACACAACTATTTGTGAGAGTTAGTTATGTAAGTTCAGATTTATACAGATAACATAGAAACCGCTTATGTAAGTATAATGATTTAACCTTGGTTTTGACGACTGAATTATGTAATGTAAACGTCTAGTATTGTATATAACGGAATGAACGGCACATTATAGTCAGACTAGTACCACCAGGTCTCCCTGATGACTAAACCATCAGGTCTCACAGAGGTTCAAATCTCTGATAATGGTTATTGCTATCTCCAGTTCCGAAAATGACTGTTTGCAGAATGATCTGATGTTGATGAAGTTGTGCTAGTCTGCCTGCCAAATGATGCCGGTCATTCCTAAGTTAGGTGGAATGAATTTACAATAAATCGGCTTAATATCCAACAGACATGAACTTCGGTTTTCGTGTATCCTCCCTCTTTTAAAGAGGTTGTCAAGACTTCGAGAAATCTCAGAAGCCGGACCTTGGAAACTATTATTGTTCAGGTTTTATGAAGACCATCCGTGTCTTGAGACGACTTCACGTTACAACATCTTAAAGATCACACGCGCACAAGCCCTGTCGTCTTAAAGACCTCAAATTTCATATCCTGGATATGCCAGATATGTTTTATTATGCCAGATCTTCTTGTCCAATCATCTGAAGGTTGAGCTTCATAGGCATTTATGAAGAGGGTACCATTATAATGGAACTTATTAAATTCAGTACTATCATACTGTGAAAGGAACTTGCTCTGGTAAATGGGAATGACGAGTTACTCACATCCTTGTTCATCAGCCCAGTCATTAGGACAGTCATAGATTTTATCACAGCGGGAAGTGTTGGCATAACAATTAGTGTCATCAAAACATGGCAGCTGGTTTACCTCCTCGCATTTAACTGGAAAGGGAAATACAACATGGGTTAGTTTATGCCATAGTCACTGTAAAACATGTTTTTTTTTCTCATTTCTTTGAAAAATTTGTTTTTCAAGATGAACCATTTTCATCAAATTTCTATTTGAAATATAAATTTGATATTCCATTATTCCTATGTGGAAAAGCGCACAGCCTCCTGGGATTGATTGATCACAGAGTCAACCTTAACATGATCCGTACAAGAACCATGAAATAGTTTACCCCCAGTGAGAACAAAATGGTCATGGCTTCGATCTGCAGACTGACTGGGGGCAAGATCTGTATGCTTTAACATTTCTCAGTTCATTTCAAATGTCCGTTGATAGATAAGGTCTGTCTACGATAGTGAGGTCTGTCCATTCGTCTGTCCAAAGGTGGAGGTCACTGGCCCCAGAAATCATTAAGTCATTGATAATTGTCGAGTTTCAGATACAAGTTCGGATATGTGGATCGTGATGACGAAGAAGAAACCATAAATAGATTTTTATCCCTCGGCCAATTTTGGCCACAGGGTATATTAACTGAGTGTCCCCACTTGTCATTTGCTTGTTAATATAATATCTATCGAAGGATCATTGTTAGGTTTTCCAAATTTGCATAACTTAAACAATGGAGGATGGTGACAGAAGCTTATTGAAGATGACTGACCTTGACCTATCTCATTACGGTCAAATTCTAGTACTGGTAATATCTTTTGCAGGCCACCTCTAGGCTCCCCCAATTCATAATACATACACAACTGTTGATTGAATGGAAACCTTTCTAATTTAACTGAATGTGATCTATTTTATCAAGGTTAAAATCTAGATATTGCAATATCTCGAGGGATCATGGTAATAGGTTCGCCAAATTATCCACTACAGTACATATGCAATTGATGCTTGACTAGAACCCAATTCAAGTTGACCAATTTTGGCATTATATCACAGTCAAATTCTGGTTCATGTGAAATGTTTTAAAGGGTTATATGTAAAGAGGCTTTCCAGATCCATACTGTCACACATAAAATATTGCCTCAGCATTTGGGAAAACTGATCTAACAACCAACTTTGCAGAGTGTCAAAACTTCAGAAGGCAGCAGCAAGGCTAATTTTGAGTGAGAATAAATTTACCACTTAAACCACTGAGTACCCCATATCATATACGATTATCATTTCTAAGGGAGTTGATATGTGTACTTAGTATGAATATTTACTTCCAACTCTGACCACCTCTGCATCTGTGAGAACAGTGAGACCAGCATGCTGTAAATATAGACAAAAACAATCAGGACTGAACACTTGCTAGATCTTCATACAATACACAGTCTTAATAAATAAGAGTAAAAAATTGTCATTTTCCTCAGATAAAGTATTCTTACATGCCTGGCCCAGTTCTTTGTTTTCATGCTATATCTACTTGGAAATAAAATTAACTTTACCTTTATTGCATATTTAAAGATGATATCAGCCTCAAAATTGACAAATTTTGTGAATATTCACTTGCATATTTTTCACCAGAGAAGCATGTTAAATCATAGTTTTATATTTGATGACAGTGAGGTCCCAAGAGGTATACAAGAAATGCAAGAATAGTCATGTCAGAAAAATTTTAAACTATCTCTGCTTCGACAAGCTTTCGGTCTCGCCATGGTTTTGTGTTGTATGCGGTAACAGGGTTAAAGGAAAATCGATTCCAACCATGATTTTGAGGCTGATTACATCTTTAGATAAATGTTCCTAAGATTCGCCTTTAAAATGGAGAAGATGATGGCAGGAACATCATTTATATAGAATGAAGTAATTCTGTTACAAGCTGTTACATTTACATATCTGTGATGTGATTATTATTCAATATCTGTCTTTTGATGTCATGTCAACATAAAATGATGGACTTTTCTCTGTCATTGGCTAGACATAAGGAACAATATCTTGTAACACTTACATAGAAAGTTTTGTTGGCATCCACACCATAACCATTTGAGCTGAAGAAGTTATACTGGAATTCATTCTCATTGATTCTCCACTTGTGAAGGTAGCTGCCATTGGCCGGATAGTCATAGGTCAACAGTTCGTCGATCACCTGAAGTTACAATTGATCAGCGGAGATTATAATAAAATTTATTAGTAATTACAATAGAGGGAATCGAGAACAATTCTTATATTAGGTAAAATAGCAAGGCTTCTTTTTTAATCCTTTTACCTTTTCCGCATACCAAATATATTTATATTTTCTGGAAAACCTACATGTATGCAGTAGTTTAATACAATTTGCATTGAACAACAATATTTTTAAAGTCACTGGAAGTCAGCCTTCTACAATATTATTTTCGTCAAATGAAACAAAACACTGACTCAATGTCTAAGAATATTATTTTGGCAAAATTTGAGAAAGAAATGTGTAATAAAGATCAAAACAAAAATTGTAAAAAAATATTATGGGCAATGAAAAGGTTTTATGCATTGTTAAAATTTGATGTGGCACTGCCTGTGAAGCCAGAAATTTATTTCATTCAGCCTCAGACAGGTGGAAACCCAACAATATAAACCTTCAAGTCTGACATGGCAATTTGGCATGGTATCTAAATGTCTAAAACTCTTTCACCTCATCACTGGATAGATTATGGAGATTTTATGCTGCCAAAACATTGTTCAAACATCCATGTCCATGGCAGACATATCTTGAGAATAAATCCATCTTTTTTGACAAATCTTGAAAAGGTTGTCCAAAAACTCAAGCAGATTGGGCCATATGTTGTTAAATAAATCTAGCCGATTACTTCTTCAGCTGGCATACTGATCCTGTCAGTGCATACCTGGTTTTCACTGATTCCATCATTGAGCCCTCTGGCATACAAGTTATATGGCATGGCAGAAAAGGCAGCATAAGATCCAGGGTCAGAGAAAGCATTGACCTCAATACTATGCCTGGTAAAGTCTTTACCCATGTTTATCCGCATGGTTACCTGAAAAACAAGCACAAGAACAGCAAGTAGAAGTAAATAAATCCTGTTCATAGAACGATTTTGGACAGTTTGTCTTAATCAACACAAATGACAACCTGTCAATAATAGTCCACCATAACCTGTTTGACATGCAGATGTATCTACAAAAATAAAAATACACAAAAATAATTGTTCTTAGAACTGCCAGCAGAAGTACATAAATATTGAACACACAATATTGAAAAGCAGCAAAGCTGTTAAGAAAATTCTGTATAATATGTGCTACAACAAAGACAATCTTAGATATGAAAATTGTTTTGGGAAGTATTTTTAAACATTTTTTTTGCTTTATCAGTAATTGTCTCAGTCAAGAAATTTTGTGTACCTGACATGTGGATCAAATCACAGATCAAATGGCAATTAATTATGCAGCTTCTTTAAAAAACCAGGCACAATCAGAACAGTCTGTGAATGCATGGACCACAATAGGCAGTTGGGGATTGAATAGAAATAATCCAGGGCATTTCCCTCGCTGATTGCACAAACTGGTTTGGATGTATTAGCTTTTCAAACTAAAACAGGTTGTTGACATGGGTGTGACACACACGTCTGTCTAGGATAACTCCACACAGCTTTGGACTGTCCTTCATATTGGCTGACATGAATTATCATTGCCTTGAACAATTATGTTGACATAGTAAAATCTTTTAAAAATACTTTTCAATGAGATTTTCTATTCTGTCAGTCTTTGTTGTAGATGTGATTTCATACAATTTTCAGGACCATCTTTCAAGAGTGTGTTTATTCTTTATTGACTTCTGCTGGCAGTGGCGAGATATCAAACATTTATAAACAATGTTTCTATTTGTTACCAAATCAAACCTGTTTCAATTCATGCCTATTAATCTCCGTCAGGAAGATGATACAACGTAGAAAACGGAAGTTAAAACTAAAAGTTAGCTCCCCTAGCGGAGAGTTGTCCGCCCCTAGGAGAGCTCTCCCATCTATCCCAGCGGCATTACTATAAAGGCTCTGCTCAAACCATTCTAGTCCTCTTTCTCATTGTAATTACCGAGACCTGTAGTGTTTAAGGCCGGCATGAGGGGACGGAGGGAGGGTCAATCAAATTGAAACAGGTTTGATTTGGTAACAAATAGAAACATTGTTTATAAATGTTTGATATTTGATTCCCAAATCTTAAACCTGTTTCAATTCATGCCACAGTACCAACATATGGAGGCGGGAATCTCGGCCTCGTGGTAACTCCCATAGCAGACTAGTAATCGCTGGAACGACACAGACATGGGTATAAATCTGAGACATTATTACTCAACAAGTTAACCCTGGTCACAGCCGTAAAGGGTAATTGAAGGAGTTGATACAGTTTCACTTATCTGAGTGTCTCCATCCATGTAGCTGTGCTCGTGGTGTGGTACACATTTCCACCAAGATGTAGGATACCCGGGGCACGATAGGCAACAAGAAGGTCCCCTTGGTAGGCACTGTATGACTAGGGGGGGGAAAACAGCCACAAGCCATTGCATACAGGGAGATCCTTGGTCCGACCGCGTATACTAGCCGAAGCTTAAGAGGGTAACCAAGTCCACACCACTCTCAGTCCGCAAGCCTCTTGAGGTCAACTCACCATACTTGGAGTGATGAAGGATGCGTTGGAATTGACCGTGCTTGCTCTCTGGGTCCGGCTGCGCAACGTCAACTCTCTGTACTGTCATCACTACTGTTGACCGTAGGCCTGGAGCAGGTGTCTTTTGAGTTGAAACGCAGAGGACCCAGCTGAGACATCTAGAAGGGAGTCAGTTTCTGAAGAACACAAGCAAATTTTCAGTTAGGAGTAAACCCTATCCTGGTGTCAGGCCTTCATTGGTGATTATAGAATCCACGGCCGGTCAACTGACTTATTTCTACCTTCTGAGATGCCTTTTATCATATAATATATGTAATAATAATAATATGACTGAGATGAGATGAGATGAGATGATACAGCAAGATGGCTGTCTTGCCGCGATGGTGACAATTTTGCCGCCCCCCCCCCTCTTTTTCTGAAATTACTCACAACGTGCTGGGTAGCCACCAGTGGCCCAAGCGTGGTCACACTATTGATTGCACTGTCATATCTCTCAGACAGAAATTAGTGAAAGTGGAGTTAATTGTTCAGGCACAAGACAGGACAATGTCATGGAGGGGCCAGTTCTTCCATAAAGGCCATGACGCAGCAATGGCACGAATCACATTAGAAGAAGCAGAAGACAATAGTGGGGGCGTCAATGGTATATCTACCTTCTGCCAATTGATAAGACTATTTTATGGTCTTCTTCAACTACGCGGCTTTTTTAAATGTCAAGCCTTGCTGACAGGCGAAGGGACAGAATAACCGTAGCCGAGAGCCGCGATCGGAATCGGTACGAGTAAGATAGTGGCGGATGGCTCGAACAGGACATAGCAGAAGATCGTCCTCGAGGCCATGTACAAAGTCTGACAACGCAGGAATGGAGTACGAACGTTGAGCGCACGGACCTGAACGAACAGACTCATTTTTGGCGATAAATTCAGGAATGGGCCGAAAAGGAATGCAAGACCAATCCGCTGTCCAGGTCATAGAAGAACTTTCAGGAGCATGAAGTTCAGACACTCTGGACGCCAAAGCAAACGCCGCCACAAAGGCCGTCTTATAAGACACAGCTTTTATAGACGCGGACTCTAAGGGTTCAAAAGGTGGTATAATCAGAGCACACAGAACCACACCGATATCCCATTTCGGTAACAGTTGGCGAGTACAACGCGACTGTAATGCGAAGGCGCGAATAAGCGCAGAGATATTATCGTTAAGGCTAATGTTGGTACCAAAGGTAAGACGTAACACCCTAGCCAGAGCAGATCGATAGCCTTCCATGGTGCTAATATGAGACTTCCTATCCTGGTGAAGGTGAAGGAGGAAGTCAATTACGAGGGAAATAGAGTCGGGAACGGTATCACGTCCTCGGCACCAGGACAAATAAATCCGCTGTAGAGACCGAACTCGAAAAACGAACGTAGTGAGTAAGGTCCTACATATAATAAACAACCCTAAGGTTGATGACAGAACCATAATGTCAAAGTCTAACCATTGGTGTAACGGTCTATACAGGAATAAATTACTTGATGGAGAAAGTCGGAAAAACTGTCCCCCAAGTACACCACGAAAACATTGTGTTGTCTAAGCACAATCCTAAGGTAAAAGGATCTCAACATAATGTTTGTGTGTTAAAGTCAACATGGTTCTGTGTTAACACAACACTGTGCTGAATTCAATTAAAGGCGACTAGTCCGTCATTCACAATCCCGCCGTCGTCCTCAGAGAATATCCACGTCCATAATCCAAAGACCTATTCCATATAACAGTATTTGACCAAATACTGTTGATTCCAATACAATTTTGATATTCTGAACTCAAGACAAGGTCTGAACAGAACTCTCTTCGTAGAGTAACGACGAACCTAAGTAAATCACAATGTGAAAAACCCGAGAGGAATTGATACAAGTGGAAGGTTGACGCCAAACGAACGGACTTCCCCTCCCGCCGACGACCGACGATGGAGAATCAAAGTGCCGATGAATGGATATAAAATATGCATCTCACAAATGAAGAAATGACGTGACAAACAGCGTTATGGCGTACTGGAAACGTCTAACCGATGTAAGAGAACGACGCACAGGTGTATGAGAGACACATGACGGCGTAATGAACATGTCGTCAAGGTGTAACAGGAAAGCGTAATGTGAAAAATGCGAGAAACGTTGTATATGATAAACAACTTAGTGATTTCCTCATTCACAACAACTTAATGTATATACATGCTCATAATGGAGCAGGATACAAACTTATAAAAGTACACGACGTAACAGAAGGGCGTTGCAAACAGTAACCCCGAAGTCGATTGTAATAATTTTCCTTCTCTTAAAACGCAGTAGAGATGAACACATTAAATGTTTGTAGCGTTAATCACCAAATGTAAGCTCAATGAGATAAATGGGATTATGGATCTTTGTGTCAGTGAACCTGAATAATGTGTCAGTGAACATGGTTACATTATGACCTCTCCCAATGTAATTTGTCTCCTGTACATGAAATTCAGTACTGGAGTTTTATATGGAGAGAATATTAAACATTTACAACAATGTTACTATTAATAACCAAATAGTCACACAACCGACATCCAGAACAAAGATTTTTCCAGGTAACCAAGAAAGATCCTTAAAGAATTTTAAATTCCCGAAGAGAGGAAATACATTTAAAGTCTCTCGCCAGCAGGAAAGTGAGGTTATTCAAAAATTTAGAATTTGAAATGACCTAACACGAACAATTTGTCGAGAAGAAGAACAGTAAGAACATTACTAAAAAGCAGTTTGATGCTCTAGTAGACTGTACCGGTAATACATACTTGGTAGAAAGAAACCATAGAAGACTTCACGACTTACGTGTCATTAGGCTTGATCCTGGCCGGCCAAATACATTCCCACTCACGCTAGTAATTTTAAATTTTCTCATAGGGAAGAAATTAAAATTAGTGCATAACTCCATCTGAATTATAAGCGTAATACAGTATACAGATGGGACCAACTTGGTGTGAAACAAACAAATCACAATGTAAATAATCAGACATTTGTGTTTCAAGAATAGCACACTTTCACAATAAACAAGGGTGAGTGGGTGAATAGGTTTACTCACTCACGTAAACCAACACATGATCTCATTGTTGTTCGACAGACCCTTAATTACATAAAGAGATCAGTAAAGAAGCTCATTAAGATGCGACAAAGAGTCGTAGTAAATAGGGTTGAGTTGTGATTACGTAACACAAATGCAACAATCACGCTTCATATTCATGTCAGCATGAAAGGCATATAAAACCTCTGTAAGATCTCTCTTGAACACAGTATATCAAAATCAACGTAATAATACTTGATATAACAAGAGATTACATTTTGGTAGGACCAAGGAACTGAATGTATGAAGGTGAACCTACCAAAACTGCAAGTCCGAACAGAAGTTACAACAACAACATGAAAGTTGACGGGCTGCAAATAAAGTATCAGATCTCCCCGGCGGGAAAAGACGAAACCCCCGCCGGTGAGGATACTATTTACAATCCTACTTGAGATTTACACAAACTCAATGCATAAAATTCATGAATCAACGAAACAAAACCTGTTCGTTTATTGTAGAGATCACAATAGGCCTTAAAAGCTCAGCACTAAAAGGCAGACCTACAGAAATGCCGGGGACCAAACACAAATCTGTCACAAATTGAGCAATAACAAACGAGGTCGCGAGAGCCCGTAAAAACCCACAACAAACACAGCGGGTCGAACTCATTGTTCGTGTGGAGACGCGATATTGAATACACATTGTCTCCATCACGCAGGACTGTGTTATCAGATAAGCCTGAGATTCATATTGACTTTTAGAAAATATCGTCGGGCAATAATTTCAAGATATAGAAAATTTTGAAAACTCCGACAAGAGCCAATTAATTTAGCGACGTACGTGCGAAGACAATAAACACATGGCAGATGGAAAAACAAACCATGTGAAGTCTAAAATTTTGCCCAGACAAAATTTTGAAAGAAGACAGAAATGTGAAAGAAAACTATCCCCAAAATATTACCTATTTAATCACCATCGAACCATTGACAAAAATGACATAGGTGAGATAACATACGGCGAGGAAGCATTCTTTTGTCTGACATTTAATACGAGGAAGACCATTATTCGAAGCAGACGGCATATCCGGCACCAACGCTAAAAGCGCATCCAATTTATCCGAAAAACCATCATTGACGTATGTTCCTAACTTTTCACTGAAGAAAAGGAATCATCAGATGAACTCGACGAAACCGGAATGGCGAACGAGTGATATAACTTCAGCGAGAGGTTGACAAATCGTGGACAACCGCATGATCAAGAAACGGAGTCTGCGACTGACGAATGTGGTGACCTATATAAGAAGGTGAGGCTGAAAGACGTGGCAAACGGCGTGGAGGTGTAGGAGAACGTCGAGTCGAAGTACGAGAACGGCATACCGGAGAATGGGAAGGCCGAAAAATAGTACTAGAATCCCCGGTGGACGAGAGCTACGACGAACATGTGAATACAAAGTGCGGCGCCTTAAAAATCTCACACCCAGGATTCGAACTCAGATCCTCTAAAATTGAAGTCCCGTAACATGCCATTTACGCTATTATAGAATCGCTGATTCATCGCAATATTCGAAACCGCAAGACAGCAATTTGACACTCAAAGGTAGGTCCGAACGACCCACCATAAAACGAGAAACGGATTTAGAACTGCGTTTTGATTTAACCCGCAAAGGAGAAACCGACACACGACGACGTTTATTTCGTTTAGAGGTAACGGAGTGTGATAAACCAATAGACAATGGAGAGGTCGAGATAATATGCGACCCCACTGCCTTCTTTTGTCCGACGAGAACAATGGACGGCTCCGGCACGGTAGGTGTGAGGCGAGAAGTCTTTGTTGAACTAGACAAAGGAACCGGTTTGGCTGCAATTCCAGACATTGCCACACCTGTACACGCTAAGCAGTCTAACATTTGTGATTTATCTAGACGTAGAACTCTCCCGCTTGGCGGTATATTAACAGAAGCGGGCGAGGTCTGATAACTAAGACCATGGGAAACAAATCCAATTCCAACGATATCTTCGTTAATTTTCATGTCATTTACAAGAGCAATTTCCAACAGGCGTCCGTCGACTTCCGAACGGGTCGTCGGATGCCTGCAAAAGGTAAGCCCGTCCAGCTTGGGCATAATTTTCTCAAGCTAACGGGTCCCATAATATACACTCGGCGTAAGTACTTCGCCGATAACACAACTCTTTACAAGTAAAGCAAACCGTGTGGGCGTCCAAACTGGACCAAAAATTGCCCACACGAACTACATGCATTAGAAATCGGAATCTCAGACATAGCTAATGAAAGAATTTCCGACAATAATGAAAGAATTTCCGACAAGAAAGAAACACAAGCCAAAAACTGATAAGGATACTGCGGGTCGTTACAAACAACAACAACCCAGGTTGTATAAACACTTCCTTGATGTGCACTGGTCGAGGTACAACAGAGAAAAGAGGACTAGAATGGTTTGAGCAGAGCCTTTATAGTAATGCCGCTGGGATAGATGGGAGAGCTCTCCAAGGGGCGGACAACTCTCCGCTAGGGGAGCTAACTTTTAGTTTTAACTTCCGTTTTCTACGTTGTATCATCTTCCTGACGGAGATTAATAGGCATGAATTGAAACAGGTTTAAGATTTGGGAATCAAATGCTTTGTTTCTGTAATTATATTCTCCAATTTACATTATTTGTTCAAAGGGGTGTCATAGTCACATTCAGCAAGGTTTGGGGAACATTTTGATATATGATACTAACCAACAACTGTATTGCCTTTTTAGTAATCAGATCACCTGTGATTCTATGAAAAAAAGGTAGTTTGAACATATCACCCCCTTAAGTATTGAGCATATCCAATCTTTTTTCAAGACAAATGCTTGGTGAAAATGAAGCAATATCAAGTCTTGCATGTGTGCCAGACAAATGTAGAAATAAATGGTATGGACATGTGCCCTGTATTGGTCAACAATAACATAATCCCTGAAAGATATACAAAACTATGAAAAATCTGCCAAAGCAGCTGATAATACAAATTGCCTGACACATGAGCTGTGGACTTCTTCAGACCCGCTTGCTTTCAGAAATCTCGGGGAAAATACCTGAAGCGTAGGGTATATAGAGTTACTGATATACTCAATGTGTTATATGTTAGGACTGGGCTAAAGAATAATCAACTTACAGGGTTCAGTCTTGTACCATTGACGAAGAAGTTGAGTGTGTCCACAACAATTTCCTCTGGCTGTCGGATATAGTAGACAAGGATTCGAGCGCTTGGCACCATATCACGAGAAAGGGCTATGGAGAAGGTCTTCTGACGGGAGATCATCGTAATTTCATCCCCAATCAAAATGTTCCCTTGAGAGACAATCTAATCAAAATGCAAGAGAGAGAGACCTGTCCATGCAATGCACAATTCCAGAACTCCTAATCACAATGCATTCAACTTTCAGCTACTTGAATGCTGATTGCTGGATTTAAAGTTGGGAAATGCATGCAGATCACTTTGTCCCCAACCAAATTATCCGCATCTTTGATTCGAATCATGCCCAACCTCTAGTCAAATCATTCCCCCCCCACAAAAAAAAAATTTTCCTGATGAACTTTGCTGCGTCTCAATGCCATGAGATCCTGCTGTACTTTTCCCCCCTTCTCTCATCAATGGAAATGATTTAATGCTGATTATTTCTTTAAATTGCCTGCGATGATTAAATGTTTCTATCAAGCTTACGCTATTTTCATTTTGTTTCAAAATGCCCAGGATATTAATTTTTTTTATAAAGCTTCCGGTATATTCATTTTGTTTGAAACTGCCCATGATATTTTAGTCAGACTTCCATTATCTGTATGACCAGAATTGAAGAATTTTATCACTTGCAATTTTTTGTTTTTTTTTGTTTATGAAAGTGTTTGACATGTCCTGTAAAGGGATGACTTAATCTTGTCTACCCATTCAACACCACCACAGGATTCTTAGTCCCCATTTCAATGGGCAACATAACTGATTAAGTTAATTGGTTATAAGTACCAACTCATAATTTTTACTAACTGGGTACACTAGCTAAAATTTTGAGCAATAAATGATCATAGCAAGAATGTTATTGCAAACAGCAGCAATCCTGCGTCTGACAGTGAATAGTATGCAGTTCCTCTTAATTATGCACAAGTTGTGCTACACTGTATTTCTTCAGGCATAATCTTGATTGAAAATTATCAATCTTTAGGCAGAATCTTGATAGGAAATTATCAATCTTCAGGCATAATCTTGATGGGAAATTATCAATCTTCAGGCATGATCTTGATGGGAAATTATCAATCTTTAAGCATAATCTTGATAGGAAATTATCAATCTTCAGGCATGATCTTGTTGGGAAATTATAAATCTTAAGGTATAATCTTGATGGGAAATCATCAATCTTCAGGCATAATGTTGAAAAATTATCAACCTTCAGGCATAATCTTGATGGGAAATTATCAATCTTCAGGCATAATCTTGATAGGAAATTATCAATCTTCAGGCATGATCTTGTTGGGAAATTATCAATCTTAAGGTATAATCTTGATGGGAAATCATCAATCTTCGGGCATAATGTTGTTGAAAAATTATCAACCTTCAGGCATAATCTTGATGGGAAATTATCAATCTTCAGGCATAATCTTGATGGGAAATTATCAATCTTCAGGCATAATTTTGATGGGAAATTATTAATCTCTTAGAGAGAAATGAAAGTTTTACCTGATAGTAAATCTTGGGTATGTAAATACTCGTCTTTACATGGAAAATCATGTACTGATTGACCTGTCAACAAAATAAAACAACAAAGAATAACATAAATATGAATATGCCACATTGTTTTTGAGGTTGATATTAATCAAAATGCATCAAAGAAGCAACTAGAGACTATGCAAGCTTCAAATACATCTGTAGGAGGTTATGCCTGATGGAAAAGAGGACCTTCGTTATCAACAAAAATAGTAGAAAATTTTATCATTGACTATCGTAACATACCCTGGGATGCTTTGTGGATGTGGTCACCGATATATAGCTGCCACTGGGTGACTGGTACTTGTGCGCCCTTAGCTCAATGGGTCGGCTAGTCAAAGTCTCCCCTTCATAACTGGCCTGAACAAAACACAATGTAATGAGAAACAAGATCTTAAATACATATTCCATATACATGCACGGTACTTGACAGAACGTGTGGATAGATCTTGATAAAATGGATATAGCATGGTGATCAGTTCATATAGCAAGTGGCAGGGAAATACTTGACCATTGAAAAAACTGGAATCATTGGTAAATGCTCTAATAATTCCAGGGCCCGATTCAGGTCACATTTGAACCTGCTATAATAGGTTTGGGCGCCCAATTAAACAATTTGTTTTTTACAAATATCTCCTCTAAACCAATAGAAATGCAACTAATGTTGCTAACATGGCAGTGTGACCAGTCACGGCACAGGACCAGTCACCTACGAAGTAGGGTAGGTATAAGCACTCCTACGCGCACTGAACTCTTGGAAATCTCCGCGCCAAGTTGAAATCCTGCCTATATTAAGATGGGCACAGCCCAAGTCAGAATCACCAGTGATTTTCATCAAAAATCACCAGAAATTTTCATCAAAAGTAGGTCAGCTCAGAACTTGCTGGTAACTGTCCCCTAATGCACCTTCAAGCAAAAAATCATGGTTCTAATGTCAACGGTTATCCTTATTTTGCCGATGAAAGGATTCAGATGGACTCACTCACTGACTACCGGATGCAGATGGTAGCCTACTTCGTAGGAATATCAAGGTCTCAGCCGCACTCAATAGTCCAACAGCTTTCAATGGTTTCAGAAGTCCCACATTTTACTATTTTACTATGCCTTGCCAGGCTTCACGCGTTGTATGGGTGCCCAATCTAGTCTAAATCAGGTCCTGAATTCAATCAGAGGAAGTTAATTTTCTCACCCCCAAAATACTGGAGTGATCATATTATTAGAATAGAAGGTTGAAAAAAAAAAAAGTGGATAGATCTATATAGTTCCTCCTAACAGGTGATCAAAGGAGATGGTACAATAAGGCGGGATTTTGGCCAATATGTGATGCGGATGAAATCAGAAAAATGAAATGTCCTCAAAATAATTGTGTTTTAATGTAATGACAAGAGAAAATATATGTACACAATATGTAAAAGTTCTGGCTCGATTGCGTTATCATTGTAGTCATGACATGAAATTGAAATCCGCCGCATGTGCACGTTCGTGAAAAAAGGGTCTAAATCGAGTCATTTAAAGACACATTTAGACATGAAGGACCCCTTGGACGAAAATGATTTTCCAGCAGTGGAGATATGCCAGTCTGCACATCACCAATTTAAATGGCGTTTTGGTCCTTCATGTCTAAATGTGCATTTAAATGACTCAAGTTAGACCCATTTCTCATGAAATAGCACATGCTGTGAATTTCGGTTTCATGTAATAACTACAATCATAACACAAACGAGCTAGAACTTCACATATTGTATACATATATTTTCTCTTGCCGTTACATTAAAACAATTACTTATAGGTCATTTTATTTTTTTCGATTTCAACTGCACCACGTATAGACCAAAATCCCGCCTTATCGTACCATCTCCTTTATCAGTGACAGATGGAAATTGAGGCAAAATTGATCGAATGTTAGCAAGGCGATTGAAGTATAACAATGTTTATCACATTTACAAGCTGTCCATTATTATGTCCCATATTCACCATTTTTACTATTAGATGGAGCAAACGTGGAAGAGAAAGTTTTCAGCTTACCAGTAATCTGATACTGGTGGTGGTATAATCCGCTTCAAATGCGAATGAGGCGAGTCCATTGAGTGGGTACTTGCGTACAGGATTCCTCTGACCCGAGCCGCCTGAGCTGGAGATGGTTGGGGTGACAGTGATTCCGCGTGTCGTGTCCTGAATTGGGGTATCATCCTCGTGCATTACAGCCACCTAAAGAAGGGAGGGAGGGCATTTGGCTTAATGTCACACTCAAGTTTGTTTCACTCATATGGTGACAGTCAGTTTGGTTGGTGGAGGAAGCCGGAGTACCCGGAGAGAACCACCGCCCTTCGTCAAGTAACTGACAAACTTTCACACATGGACCAGCGCCACCTAAAGAATTAACATGTGATGTTGTTTACCCTGTTGAATGGAGTGGGGGGGATTTTTCAGTCCTATGGTATATGTGTGGTGGGTGGTATACAATATTTTATCATTAGGGAGACATGAGAGGGTAAAAGGTAAATCGGGGGTTGGAGTCAGAAAAACGTGTCTTCCCTCACCCCATGTACCATTTTCTGGAACAGTCCTAAAAATTCTCTTCATTTTATCAGGCAATAGTCAACAACACTTGTAAACTGCCACTCTAGATTATAGATTTCAGTAATTTAACCACGTCATGGATAGACTGTGAATGACAAGAAATACTGAGTATTCAGAGAGGGAAGATGAGAGGTATGTCACAGGAGTCCGATACAGGCCGTATTTTTCTGTTGTGACTTGGGATGATCCTCAAATGGAAACAACTCTCTCCTGCAATTAAAGTAGCTTACTAACATGATTATGCCATATGCAGGTTCTCACTATCCAGTATTTACCAGTCACAACTTTGTGTAATCAAATAAGACGGACTGTCTCATTTAAATTATATACTGTCTCAGTATACTGTAGCTCCATGGAATAATCAACTGTTCCTGAAACTTTCAAGGCTTTGCTAAGCATGATTTGAAGATGCTAATCTCCTGTTTATGAGGAGAAATATTAATTTTTGTCATATTAGTCAGAAGTTGGACTAAGTAACCTGTTTACCTAAGCTAGATAAATATAAAACTACCTGTTTTTATTTAACACTGAACTGAAGTAATAATACTGATATGAAAGTGGATGGCCTGTAAGTTACAGTGTTGTTTTTATTTAACACTGATCTGAAGTAATAATACTAGTATGAAAGTGGATGGCCGGTAAGTTACAGTGTTGTGCATCATTTCATACTTATAAAAATATTAGTTCTATAATTGTTGCATTTTTAAAATTTTTTAAGAAATTGTTTTATCATTTTTAGATGAAAACAACGGAAAAATTGAGTTTTGGTAAATTAGAAATCAAGGTCAGAAACTTGCTCATTTTGAGCAAACAACTGGATAAACTGACCAGCCTCTAAATAACGATGTTATCTCAGATCCAAATACTCAAATGTAAGAGACCCTTGATAAACCATAACCCTGTCAAAACTGACACTGCATTCTGGTCCCAAGCATGGTCGGTATACACATGTTTCACTACTCAAACACTCATTCACAGCTGCAGTCACATTATGCCAGAAGGATTAGATCCGTACACATTGACAAAATCGTGATAAACACAGATTTCTGATGACCCCACATGACCACTAAAGTCAACTACTTTTGATTTTTTGTAAATAGTAATCTGCAACTAGGCTCACAATGAACCCAATAGGATAGGCTACGATATAAAAAATTTACATGTAATTTTTACATTTTCAAACTAAAACTTACCTTACTGACATATGCGTTCGTGTGCAAACACGGATTAACAAGTGAAGAAATTAAAACAATAGCACAGTTCATTTCCCGCCTAATCACCCACGCCAGCACTCAATCACAATGGATCTCCACTTCTTACGCCTAGATGTAAAGATCCCAAGCGGGGAGGTCGGGTGGGACCATTACTCTGTCAGTAAGGTAAGTTTTAGTTTAAAAATGTAAAAATTACATGTAAATTTTTTATATTTTTTACACAGTAAAACGGACCTTACTGACAAATGCAAGAATCCCATAGCAGGACGGAGGGGAGTCAAAGTGACAGCGACTAATGGCGTGAGGATTAGATGGAAGTCAGCATGAGACTTCATGCTGCCCATAAAACTTAAATAAGAATAGACTTCCATAAAGACTCAATAGTGACAGGGTCCTATAACGGTATCGTAAACACTGTCCCTATAGTAAGCCCAGTCCTCCCAGGCTAATCGGTGCTGACCTAATGGAAGTTATGTACACATCCCCCCCCCCCTTTTTTTGAAAGAAAAGTTTTTATGAGGAAACGTGTTCTTACCATTAAAAACCGATAAAAACACACAGGCCTCTAGTGTCTGTGTGCCGACCCGGGTGATCTGTTGCGCGGTCACCAGTGGTCCCAAGGAATACAGGTTGTCCTTGATGAGTGTCATATCCCTCAAGTAGTGTGATGCGAAGGTTGTGTGGGATCTGCAGTAACAGGCCCTCATAATGTCGGTTACAGATGTCCATAGAGGCCAGGACGCCCCAAGTGCCCTGATCTCATGTGCAGAGACATTACACAACGCAGCCTGCATCGATGACACTCCATCGTAGGCTAACCTAATAGTTTTGGAGAGTCAAGAAGAGATAGTGTTTTTTGATATCTCTTGTTGGCTCCGGGGACAAAATGGTATAAATAATTGCCTTCGCCCAGCACGTAGTACTTTAGTGCGACTAATATATACAGTAAGGGCATGAACCGGACACATAAGATTGTCCGATTCTAGACCAGAGGAAAGGAAATCAGCTAAAGCTGGAACCCTAAAATCTCTAGAAGAACTGTCGTACAGAGATTGGTTCTTGGCAACAAATTCAGGAATGGTAGTAAGGACAACATAAGTCCATCGAGAATCATGCCTAATTTCCATAGCATCCAGAGCGTGTAGTTCTGACACGCGAGCCGCTGAAGCCAAGGCTAACAAAAACAATGTTTTGTAAGATAGGAATTTCAGATCGGCCGTAGTTATAGGTTCGAACGGATGTTCTGATAAACTCCGTAGAACTAATGCTAAGTCCCATTTAGGAAGTTTTGGTACGGAAACAAGTCTATCAATCCTAAAAGATCTAACCAGAGAAGTTAGATTAGGATCAGAAGCAGGATTAACGCCCGTAGAAAGGTTAATAATCCTAGATAAGTCGATCTGTAACCATCCACTGTTGATGGGGCAAGATCCCTGTCCTGAAACAGATATAACAAGAAATCTGCTATCTGCTGAACAGAGGCAGAACGGGCATCAATGTTTCTTCCAGAACACCACTCATGGAAGACCCTCCACTTCCCTTGATAGCAAGCGGATGTGGAGGATCGAGTGGAAGCGACCATTCTTCACGAAGCTTCCCTAGAAAACCCAACCTCAGAGAGCTGATCCCTGAGCACTTGCACGTCTACCAGTAATTCCAGATGGTCGGGAAACCACGGACGAGCTGGCCACCAAGGGACAATTAGATAAACGACGCACGGATGTGCGCCTATCTTTTGCAGAACTAGTGGCAGGATTGATGGGGGAGAATAAGCATAGGCTATTAGACCCGACCAATCCTGCGACAGTGCATCGACTCCCACTACTTGTGGGTCCAGTACAGGTGACATATACAGTGGGAGTTGATGATTCAGGTGAGTAGCAAACAGATCTATCTGTGGTTGTTCCCAAATCTGAAAGATTTGACGCAGAATGTCTGTGTGAAGCTGCCACTCCATCGGTATAATCTGATGTTTTCTCGACAGTGCGTCGGCTAGAACATTCAGATGTCCTGGTATTTGTCTGGCACGAAGTTCGATATCGTTCTGCCAGCACAGGTGGGACAGAATCTCGGTCTGCTTCAGAAGCTTGGTTGACCGAGTTCCCCCCATCTTCTTGATGTAGGCTAGGACAGTTGTGTTGTCTGTAGCTACCAGAACCGACTGACCTTTGAGGTCGTGTATCAATGTGAGTATTGTCCGATTGACGGCAATGAACTCCAGAACATTGATATGGAATAACCTCTCCTGCGGAGTCCAAAAGCCTGATATCGACTTGGTCCGAGGTGTGCCCCCCAGCCTTGCATCGAAGCATCTGTGAACAGCTGATGAGTAGCTTGAAACGGAAGTAGTGTTACACCAGGCATCACGTTGAGAGGGTCTAGCCACCATGATAGGTGATGTCTGACTTCCTCTGTGACAGGAATTTTGGGATTCCTGTGCCTGTGTGGCCAATGCTGATTTAACTAAATCATTAGTGGCCGTAACTGTAATCGGCCTCGTGGAGCGACATCCTGAGTGGATGTCAATAGGCCGATTACTGATGCAAACTGGATGGCAGTACGGCAAGAATGTCTGAAGAACAAAGGTATGTCATGACATATCTTGCGCCAGTGAACTTCCGGTGGCCGAGCAATGACCAATTTGGTGTCGTACGCCACGCCTAGGAAGTTTCGCTGTTGTGACGGCGTTATCTTCGATTTTGCCTCGTGAGGGAGATAACCCAGTAGTTCGAGGATGTGCCATACAAATGTTGTATCGCATCGGAGTTGTTGTCTGCACAGATTCCTGATAATGGAATCGTCTAGGTAAAAATGGTATTTGATCCTTCGACTGTGCAGATATGCCACCACTGGCTGAAATACCCTGGTAAAAACCCAAGGGGAACTGGCTAGGCCGAAGGGCAGGGCCTGGAATTGGAAACAGCGAACGCCGACCATAAATCTCGGGTACTTTCGGTAACTTGCTGATTTAACTAATCGGGATGTGCAAGTAAGCATCCTGAAGATCCAGCGAAGTTAACCATTCCCCTTGAACCAGAGCGGTCTTGATGGACCGGAAGGACTCCATCCGAAAGTGAGGGGGTTTCATCAGGAAGTCCTTGTTCAGCCTGCGCAGATTTATAATCATGCGCATTTCCGGTGTATCCTTCTTTGGCACAAGGAAAACCGGTGAATAGAACCCGGGGGACCGGTCGTTGACCGGAAGTTCTATTACAGCATGCTTTTGGATAAGCTTGTCCACAGAGGCCTAGCTGTGTTACCAGAAGATGTGCCTTCCGTATAGGTATAAGGGAAGGCATTGGAGCGGCAGTAAGGGGTGGATCCATTGAAAATTCTAGGGGATAACCGTATCGAAGAGTACGGACTACCCACGGATCCATCCCTAATGTTTGCCAATTCCGCCAACATCCTTGAAGTCGTCCCCTGACCGGGAGACTGGATTTCGGCGGGACCGGAAGTTGAGGCAATTCGTGGTCCCGCCATGTCATGAGATTGACATGGCCCGAATCGTCACCGGCCCTGATGTTTTTGCCACGACCTTTCCCTTTCCCTTTATAGTTGGGATTGGTCTGACCTTGCTGTTGTGGCATGCGACCCGCCGCCTGTGACTTCCCTTTTGGACCGGAAGCGGAAGTAGTCGGTCTAGGTTGTTTGGCTGGGGGACCGGAAGTCATATGCCGAATTATGGATACCGTACGCTCTAGACGTAGGCTTCTTCACAGGAAGTGGTGCCGAAGCGGAGGCCGGTCTAAAAAGTGCACGTTTTCCCGTTCTTGTAAAACGTTCCTGCATTGTTTTAGGTTGAACTAAAACCGTATCAAGAACGGAACACAATCCATGTATGGCATCTGACGCAGGAAGTGACATCGTCTGCTTGGTAATTGTCGACGGAGCCTCTGCCATAGTATGGAGGCGAGAGGCTGTCGGCGGTGGGGGTCGTGACATATTAGGGTACTACTCAGAGAGCTTCAAGTACCTCTGAATATGAACGTCTCTCCGGATCATGATCACTGTCATTATCCTCAGTGGATTGACGTTGTGCGACCCCCTGACGTCTCATCGATGGGTTGGTAGACAAATCAATCGGGTCAGACGATGCTACCGGAAGCTGCGTCGGAACCGGAGATGGAACCTGAACAGTACCGGAAGCGGAAGTCAAAAGTTGCCGGAACTGATCTAGCTCAGCTGCCTGTTGTTCCATCCTTTGCAGGACAACAGCAGGCAGAGAACCATCATGAACCGTAACTCCCGTATTGATTTGTGGACTATTGGAGATCCGCCTATAAGGGGATGCAATAGGTCTACCCCATTGCATTTCCGGACGAACCGGAAGTCTCCACCCACCGGAATTTGTCACAACAGGCCTCCTTATAGTGGGACCGGAAGGACGGAAAGTCCTAACTGAAACCCCAGAGGTAACCATACTGGAACCCGCAGGTAACCGGAAATGGCTGACAGGAAGTGGATAATGAGCCTTATGTGGGTTTATGACACCCGACTCAGAACCATTCTCAATCATAACTTGTTGTGACTGGAACAATGCCATTGTGTTTCTATTAACGCCCAGGGACGATAAGTGTGAAACTGGCATTGTTCCCGCGGAACAATAACCTCGACCCCCGGCGCTTGTCAACCCTAAGGTATTCAATTGCGGGAGGCTTAATCCTACCCGGCCTTGTGTGATAACGCCCGTATCTGGGGTATTACGCAAGGTCGTGGAGTTAACTCCTGGTAGGACCATGGATACATTGTCTCTATATCCATCAGAGGTTCTGCCTACTGTGCTGAAATCAACAATTTCTGGTGCTAAACCAGAATTTGTTGCAGCACTACTTACCAAGCCTAAAGCTGCCCCTGGAGCAACAGGGAGTGAAGAAGTTGGTCCCCGACCAACAAACAACACCTGGGAATTGTACGATATCGGGATATTCCCAGCGGGAGTCCCATTAGCGATATCATTCCCAACAGCACATACGGGCGTACATACGTCACCACTCCTTACGTATGGAGTAATAGTGGTCCTCATTTCGGATTGCGTCTCGGCTTCCATGGGGGACACACTTCCGGGTAGATCTAGTTCCACTGTGACCTCGGCTGATTCTCCCGTACCTTCGTCTAGAACGGAACCCAATACTTTTACCTGTTTCTTCTTTTTACCTGTGGATAAATCAGAAACATTAGTACTAGTGCTTGGTGAAGTACCTTTATCTAATAAAGAATGTAAAGGGCCCGTCCAAGGACTGCCAATCGATGCAGGCTTCTTCGCCATCTCATTTACGATAAAATGGGAGGGCAGAGTCATAATACTAACCTCTGACACTAAACCAAGGGGAAGGGAACCTGCACGAGACCCGGTCATTAAACCTTCAAATAAGTCATCGGGCCATTGTTGACACTCCTGGAATCTATGGGTACAATCACAAGCAATATTGCCTCGACACGCAAGACAAACTGAATGTAAGTCGGTCGTTGATTTAAACTTCCCACAGACGGTACAGAACATAGAGGCCATTACTTATATCGTAGATATACTCAAGAATACTTCCCAACTTGATCTTTTCGTTGCATTGTAGACTTGTAGATGATGTTATCACTCGTTGTAAACGTAAAATCCTTCCGTAACACGCTGGAGCTTTACACACGATCTTTTACAGTAGCTAGCTAAGTAAAGAAGTGAAGATCTATTGTGATTGAGTGCTGGCATGGGTGATTAGGCGGGAAATGAACTGTGCTATTGTTTTAATTCCTTCACTTGTTAATCCGTGTTTGCACACGAACATCAAACATTTAAAAACAATGTTTCTATTTGTTACCAAATCAAACCTGTTTCAATTCAATGCCTATTAATCTCCGTCAGGAAGATGATACAACGTAGAAAACGGAAGTTAAAACTAAAAGTTAGCTCCCCTAGGCGGAGAGTTGTCCGCCCCTAGGAGAACTCTCCCATCCCATTCCAGCAGGATTACTATAAATGGTCTGCAGCAGCCATATTCGCCCTCTATTCTCATTTTAATTACCGAGACTTGTAGTGTTTAAGGCCGGCATGAGGGGACGGAGGGAGGGACAATTAAATTGAAACAGGTTTGATTTGGTAACAAATAGAAACATTGTTTTTAAATGTTTGATATTTGATTCCCAAATCGTAAACCTGTTTCAATTCAATGCCACAGTACCAACATATGGAGGCGGGAACCTCGGCCTTGTGGTAACTCCCATAGCAGACTAGAAATCGCTGGAACGACACCGACATGGGTATAAATCTGAGACATTATTACTCAACAAGTTAACCCTGGTCAAAGACGCATAGGGTAATTGAAGGAATTGATACAGTTCTACTTATCTTCTGATTGTCTCCATCCATGTAGCAGTGCTCGTGGTGTGGTACACAATACTTCCAAGATGAAGGATACCCCAGGCGCCCTCGGCAACAAGATAGGTCCCCTTGGCAGGCACTGTATGACTAGGGGGGAACCGGCCGCAATCCTTTGCATACAGGGAAATCCTTGATCCAACCGTAAGATAAGGGGGGACGGACGCAATCCCGAATCTTGGAAGGTATCAAGTCCACACCACTCTCAGATCGCAAGCTTCTTGAGGACAACTCCCATTCTTGGAGTGATGAACTTAGATGCGTTGGAATTGCCGTGCTTGCTCTCTGGGCGAGCCGCGCTCTGTTCAACTCTCTGTACTTTCATCACTACTGTTGACACTAGGTCTGGAGCGGGTATTCTTGTGAGTTGAGGCACAGGTGACCCAGCTGAGACATCTAGAAGGAAGTCAGTTTCTGAAAGACACAAACAAACCATAGTTAAGGTAAAGTTGAAAAACTCACCATAGTGTCAGGCCTTCATAATGATGAAATGGACATCCCTGGCTGGCCCTCTGACTTATTTCTTCCTTCTAGTATTTGTTTCGAATGGGAGATGAGATGAGATGATACAGCAAGTTGTCTGATTTGCTGTGGTGATCCAAAATGCCGCCCCCCCCCCCCTTTTGAAATTTTTACTGGACCACGTGTTGGGCGGCTACCAAAGGCCCAAGCGTGGTCACACTATCTGATTGGACTGACATATCTCTCAGATAGAAATTGGTGAACGTGGAGTTCGCCGTCCAGGCACAAGACTGGACAATGTCCTGGACGGACAAGTTCTTCCATAAAGGCCATGACGTAGCTATGGCTCGGATTTCATGTGAAGAAGCAGTAGACAACAGTGGAGGGGAGTCAATGGCCAGTTGATAAGACCACTTAATGGTTTTCTTCAGCCAAGCGGCAATGGTATTTTTTGTAATGTCACGCCTTGCAGCTGGGCGTAGAGACAGAAATAACAGGCGCCGAGAGCCGCGAACGGGGTCGGTACGAGTAAGATAGTGGCGGATGGCTCGAACAGGACATAGCAGAAGATCGTCCTCGAGACCATGTACAAAGTCTGATAACGCAGGAACGGAATACGAGCGTTGAGCACACGGACCTGAACGAACAGACTCATTTTTGGCGATAAATTCAGGAATGGGCCTAAAAGAAATGGAAGACCAATCCGCTTTCCAGGTCATAGAAGATCTCTCAAGAGCATGAAGTTCAGACACTCTGGACGCCAAAGCAAACGCCGCCAAAAAGGCTGTCTTATAAGACACAGCTTTAATAGACGCGGATTCTAATGGTTCAAAAGGTGGATGAATCAGAGCACATAGAACCACACCAATATCCCATTTCGGTAACAGTTGCCGAGTACGACGCGACTGAAGTGCGAAGGCGCGAATTAGCGCAGAGATATTATCATTAAGGCTAATTTCAGAACCCGAAGTAAGCCGTAACACCCTAGCTAGAGCAGATCTATACCCTTCAATGGTGCTGACTTGGAACTTCTTATCACGGTGAAGGTGAAGGAGGAAGTCAGCTACTAGGGAAACAGAGGCAGTGTCGGGATCGGCATCATGATCTCGGCACCAGGAGACGAAATAGGCCCATTTCGCCTGATAGAGCTGTGATGTGGAGGATCGGTTGGCTGAAACCATCGTCCGTGCAACCTCTGCTGAAAATCCTTGGAGTGAGAGTGCATTCTGGATAGTCTGCAGACGTGTAGGTTGAGCCACCGCGGGTTGTGATGGAGAATCCCGTGCGGTTGACATAACAGGCTGGGCCAAACTGGGAGACAACGTGGAGGCGCAGTGAGGAGCGGAACTAGAACCGGGAACCACTGTCGACGAGGCCACCACGGAACTACGAGCAGAATGATGCAGTCGTGTTGCGAAATCTTTTGAAGAACTTCCAGAATCAAGGCCATTGGTGGGTAGGCATAAGCTAGGAAGTTGTCCCAGTTGAGAGACAGAGCGTCGATTGCGAAGGCTCGAGGATCCAGAATCGGACTGACGAACAGGGCTAACTGGGCGTTGTTCCTCGTCGCAAACAAATCGATCAAGGGTGACTCCCAAATGCTGCAAATCTGTCGGAATACCTCCCGATGAAGTTGCCACTCTGTCTGAAGAACGGTGTCTGGCCGAGACAAACTGTCCGCTAAGACATTGAGACGTCCGGGAACATGGCGAGCATGGATATAACACTGATGAAGGCGAGCCCACTCGTACAGATCCCACACCAGACGAAACGTTGATAGCGACCGGGTGGTACCCATCTTGTTGATGTGGGCAATGACCGTGGAGTTGTCCGTCGCAATGAGAAGAGACGAGTTCGTGAGACGTTGACTCCAATGTTGAACCGCTAATATGACTGCCTTCATCTCCAGAAGGTTGATGTGAAGTCTGGCATCCAAAGTTGACCATCTGCCGGACACTTCCAAGTCGTCCAGATGGGCTCCCCAGCCGGTCTCCGAAGCATCTGTGTAAAGATGGTGAACCGGAACCGGAAAACGGAATGGTACTCCCTGCATGACGTTGTGGCGAGAGAGCCACCAAATCAGATGTGGATGTAGAGACGTCAACACTGGTACCGCCGGATTTAGGGAAGGCGTCAGTAGGAATGGATACAGATGATACTGTAGAGGTCGAACTTGCAGTCGGCCGTAATGAGTAAGGCCCTGAGTGGAAGTGAGCAAACCCACCAGACTTTGCCACCGCTGTCGTGTCTGTGACGTTGATGACAAAAACTTTCGAACCAGGAGTTGAATTTTGTCCCAACGATCCTCCGGAGGGTACACCAGTTGTAACCGAGTATCGAATATCGCTCCAATGTAGCGGCGTACCTGAGCCGGAACCAACTCTGACTTGAGAGGATGAGGGATGAAACCTAGGTGCTGCAACACCAGTAGTGTGAACCGGACCTGGGCGTTGAGGAGAGACTCGTCCGCAGCCCACAGGAGAATGTCGTCTATATAGACCTCGATATGAATCCCTCTTAAGTGAAGAAAAGCCATAACCGGTGTAGTGATCCGGGTAAACAACCAAGGGGCGATGTTGACACCGAAAGGAAGAACCTGCCATTCGAAGCGGCGATCGTTGATCACAAAGCGTAGGTAACGGCGATGACGTGGATGAATTGGTATATGAAGATACGCGTCCTGGAGATCGATTGAGGCCAACCAATCCTGGAGATGTATGCGGGCCCGAATCGATGACACAGAAGGCATCTTGAAATGAGGTGGGGTGATGAGATGAAGTTTGTTCAAAACCTTTAAATCGATCACCATTCGCATCTGGTCCGAGTCCTTCTTCGGTACCAGAAACACGTGGCTGTAAAAACCAAGGCTGTCTTCGGTCCGTGGTAATTCCCTTACAGCTCCCTTTTCGATGAGTGTGGTGACCGAAGATAGCAGCGTCTGTAAGTGACCTACAGGAACTGGCAGACGAGAGGGACGAGGCCAAGGGATGAGTTTGGGCAGTGATTGAAAATTGAACAGGAAGCCCTCTTTTAAAACTCTTATAATCCAGGCGTCGTCGGTGATGAGCCGCCAATTCTCGTAGAAGACCCGCAGACGCCCGCCCACGACATGATGAGTAAATGGACGGAAAGCCGGAAGTTGAAAATCTACGTTTTGAACAGGAGTGGGGTTGGAATAGTCACTTGCTGGACTGTCCACTTCGTTTGGAGGATTTCCCACGAAAAGAACGCCGCCCACGTCCACGTGGGGGTTTGTCAATACCACGAAAATTACTCCTAGAGGAACCCTCCTGTTGGTTGGTAGTGGCAGAGGGAGTACGACCTCTTCTCGGTTTACGCTCCCCGGCGGAGCTCGGACGACGAGCTACCGATGCAATCAGGCGAGATGTCCGCTCTTCCCGTATTGAGGGCAAAACAGACTCAATAGCACTGTTGAAGATGTACTTAGATGCCAATGGTTGATGAAGTAATTGCTCCTTAACCAAATGAGGGACATCCGGTTTGACCACCTTAAGCAAGGACTCCCGTTGTGCTTGGACAAGTGAAACATAAGAATACGAACCAGCTTCGATGACTCGACGGTTAGCGCTAGCGAGCGTGTCCATAAAACCACGCAAATAAGCCACGCGACCCGGAGATAAACGAGCCGAACCATCCTCTAGAAATGATGCAGGATCCAAAGCAATACGAGAAGCCGCTAGCAGAAACCAATCTGCGGTAGATGAAGCCCGTTGAATTTCTTGCAACATCTCCAAAATATTCTGCATAACTTTAGATGTGACAGATGAAGGGGCCGACTTGCCCACCTTAGAAATGTGACTCAAATCCCGATCTAGTTTGGGTGGTTTGTCGGGCAACACGTTATCATGAATGTCAAACTGAGACCGAAAACGAGGTTTACGTAACTTGTTATCGTCCTCTAATTGTCGATCAAACTTCACCAAATTATCCTTCCATGCTGGTGACGGTGCACATGAAGGACGAGAAGACGACGCCGAAGACGTAAAGGCCCAAGAAGCCGCCGTACGACCTTCTGCACGTGACGGAAGAACACTCGAAGCACGTGGCATATCCGGTAGTAACGATAGAAGCGCATCCATTTTATCTGAAATTTCCATCTTAGGCGGGAGACCCGGCTTATCTTTAGACGAGGTGGAATCAGAATCCTCAGAATCATCAGATGAACTCGACGAAACCGGCTTAGGTGGACGAGTAAAATGACTCCGGCAAGAAGTAGGCAAATCGTGGACGATCGCATGATCAATAAATGGAGTCTGAGATAGATGAACGTGGCGATCTAGACCAGAAGGCGAAACCGAAAGCCGAGGCAAACGATGAGGTGACACAGGAGAATGTAGAATTGAAGTACCAGAACGGCGGGCCGATGAACGGGAAAGCCGAAAAGTAGTACTAGAATCACCCGGAGGACGAGAGCTACGAACCGGAGAACGAGATCGTCGTACAGGAGAACGACGTACATGAGCATACAAGTGACGTGGAGAAATGGAACGTCTCGGAGAAACAACCAACCGAACTGGAGACCGAGAACGTGAACGTCGTTGAGGCGTACGTGAGCGTCGAGTAGAAGTATGGTGTCGGTGATGTGAATCAGCATACGCAAAAGTCGGAGACCCCAAATCAGCAATTTGAACACTGAAAGGTAGGTCCGAACGACCCACCATAGATCGCGAAACGGTTTTAGAACTGCGTTTCGATTTAACACGCAAAGGAGAAACTGACACACGGCGTTTATTTCGTTTAGAAGTAACGGAATGTGGTACACCAATAGACAAAGGAGAGGTCGAGATAATATGCGACTCTACAGCATTCCTTTGTCCGACGTGAACAATGGACGGCTCAGCCACAGTAGGCTTGGGTCGAACAGTCTTTGTTGGACTAGACAAAGGAACCGGTTTGGCTACAACTCCAGACATAGCCACACCTGTACATGCTAGGCTGTCCAAAATTTGTGATCTCTCTAGAACTGTTCCGCTAGGAGGTATTACTACAGAAGCGGGAGAGTTCTGAACACTAAGACCACGGGAAACATTTAATCCAATGCCAACGATATCTTCGTTAGCCTTCATGTCATTAACCAGTGCAATTTCCAACAGGCGTCTGTCGACTTCCGACAGAGACGGGTCGTCAGATGCCTGTAACAGGTAAGCCCGCCTAGCCTGGGCATAATTCTTCCAGGCTAGGGGACCCCACAATACACATTCGGCACAAGAATTACGTCGATAACATAATTCCTTGCAAGAAAAACAAACCGCGTGGGCGTCCAAACTGGACCATATTTGCCCACACGAATTACATGCATCAGAAATCGGAAGCTCAGACATAACTAATGAAAGAGACTCCGATAACAAATAAAGAACTTCTGACAAGAAATAACACAAGTCAAAAACGATAAGGATACTGAGGGTCGTAACAACAACAACCCAGGTTGTATAAACACTTCCTCCTGATGAGTACACGACGAGGTACAACAGAGAATAGAGGACGAATATGGCTGCTGCAGACCATTTATAGTAATCCTGCTGGAATGGGATGGGAGAGTTCTCCTAGGGGCGGACAACTCTCCGCCTAGGGGAGCTAACTTTTAGTTTTAACTTCCGTTTTCTACGTTGTATCATCTTCCTGACGGAGATTAATAGGCATTGAATTGAAACAGGTTTACGATTTGGGAATCAAATACATATGTCAGTAAGGTGAGTTTTACTGTGTAAAAAAATGTGAAAGGGTTTCAACTCTCAATTAATTCGCATCTCTGAGTCAAGCACCAAATTCAGTTATTTGATCCCAAGTGGCCTTTATTACCAAGAAAAAGGCAAAAGCAAGGATGAATTCGGGCACATCTGCAGTGTAGAGTAGATTAAGCATGGATGACAGCTGTAGATACCCATTGCTGTCAAAAGTGTATATCAATCATATTTGGCTGGTCTACTATAGAGTTCTAGTGTCTACATGTATTTCAGACATGGAACTTTATCTCCTGTATTTGCCACATGAAACACCAGTGAGAAAAAAAACAGAAGAATATACATAGAAGAATATAGCTCACCGTTGCAACAAAGATAGAGCCGGGCTTGAATGTGCGGATATTATCACCAACCCACTTCAGTTTAACACGGGATGTATAGCAGAAAGTGCTGCCATAGCCAGCCCTTTCTAAAGAAAGGAACCAGTCGAAGACGGTCACATTGAATATAAACTCCATGTTCTCCATGCTGGTCCCTTGAACTCTGTTTAGCAGCTGATCTCGTGAGAAAAATATGTCAATACGACCCGCAAACTGAAATAACAGTGTGAAGGAACAAACTGTTAATGAAACAAATATGATTTTAAGAAAATACAGCAGAAACAGAGACATTATCAATAAATGTACCAGTAAATAAAATGTAAGGATGTTTTTTCAAACCTTTATTTCTAAATTCCACAAATTATATACTTTCATCTTGGGTTGTATTTTTTTGTCTACTATCCTAAATATTTTATATATATTACATAAAATTAATTTTCAATGGAAGAATGACACTTAGACAACTGATGGAAGACAGATTTAGACAAATTTAATTTCAATGCGATCTCTATTTAACATCAAAAAAAATTATTTACAAACACAGGAAGGAAGCAATCAGAGATTGCTCAATTGTATGCCCCCCCATTCCACTTTAATCCGACACTGCCCCGCCATTGTTCTGCATTTCTTTATTGGTTGGTGGAAGCCTAATTTGGATAATTATATAAATTCTGTCTCAGTCACTTTTTTGCCATGCCTCACATAATACATATTCCAAGTATTAAGCAACAAGCGATGCTTCGATGCAAGATGGTCGCCAGGGCTTTCGCCAAATCCGAAAATGTGACACGAGACCTACATTCATTGGGAGTATATTGTGGTGAAATTATGAAGCGATCAGTGAACTTTGAATTTTGCACCCAATTCACTGTTTTTGGGGCAATTTCATACTTCAGGACCTATGTTGTCTGCTTTGGAATGTAGAATAACATATAATATAGCCATTTTCCTGGTTCAAATCGGTTATGGACTGAGATCCAGCTTGGACAAATAAATATATCCCATTCACTTAGGTTTAAACAAAGGGCCATAACTCTTGAAAATATAACCGAAAACAGAGTAACTTCACGCTGCACACCTATGGGTCACTGACCACATGTCATGCAAATTTCATACTTGTTCATACAATATTAACCGAGATCCAGACTTACAAATCCCAATTCACGAAGATTTGAAGAAAAAAGGGCCATAACTCTTGAAAATATAGGCGAAATGTGGAGAAACTTCACACTGCACAACTACAGGGCACTGACCATATATCCTGCAAATTTCATAATTGTCTATACAATATTACCCGAGATCCAGCCCGGACAAGTTCCAATTCACAAAGATTTGAAGAAAAAAGGGCCATAACTCTTGAAAATATATGCGAAACGCGGAGAAACTTCACGCTGCACAACTACAGGGCACTGACCACACATCCTGCAAATTTCATACTTGTCCATACAATATTAACCAAGAAACAGCCCGGACAAGTCCCATTCACAGAGATTTCAGAAAAAGGGCCATAACTCTTGAAAATTATACCGGAACTCGGAAACAACTCTACGCTGCACAACTACGAGCCACTGGCCACATTCTATGCAAGTTTCAATCCTGTCCATCAAATATTAACCGAGATATTGCCCGGACAAGATATTCGGACGGACAGACGGACGGACAAAGCGATCGCTATATGCCCCCCCTCTAGTTAGAGGGGGGCATAATAACGGGTGAGTGATGGGCGTTATTGGTCTGACCAGACAAAGCAGGCAATCTTACGTAATCCACTGTTTGTAGAATGGTTGGGTAGAAGAAGGGGTTTTGCCAGTTATAATCTCCATTGGGCGGTACAATAGTTACACTGATAGTGGCATTTCCAATGACAGCCCTACCACTCGTATGACTGAAATATCAACAGTTATAATCAGTAAAATCATCGATAAATATAAATGATACAATTAATAATATTATTATCATTCACAGAGGATTTGTTGGATAAATATTATGCTCTATCAATTGTGTAATTGTCACGAAACACAGGAGAAGGATTCTTGGGTACAATAAGGAGTCCAGGTAGGTTTTTTTGTAATACAAAGGTCCGAACAATAGAAACTTACCGTACATGAAAGACAGACATACATATGGCATTCACAATATTGATGCTCATACAATATTAATTCCCTGGATATTATGACATTGTATCAAGTCGGGCAACAGGCTAGATCCACGGTATATCATACAGACTGCCAATCTAATTAGAATTAAATCCGGTCACAAATGTGTCACTGTAGGATCTATCGGTTTGCATGAACCTGAGCATCCACCAGTCATGATATCTCTCCGGAGTGGCTAGAATGGAACATCAAAGGTAGAGGCTTATTGGTTGACTCAGCTGAATCAAACACCTCACTGGTCGCATATCTTTTGATGTTGCCACAGTCTGGAGTCACACATCTCAAATTGACAATACCCTTGACAGTCTGTTGGACTTACCATTGATCCAGCCCAGTGTTCATGGTGGGTATGGTGTAATTATGACTTACCATTGATCCAGCCCAGTGTTCATGGTGGGTATGGTGTAATTATGACTTACCATTGATCCAGCCCAGTGTTCATGGTGGGTATGGTGTAATTATGACATACCATTGATCCAGCCCAGTGTTCATGGTGGGTATGGTGTAATTATGACTTACCATTGATCCAGCCCAGTGTTCATGGTGGGTATGGTGTAATTATGACTTACCATTGATCCAGCCCAGTGTTCATGGTGGGTATGGTGTAATTATGACTTACCATTGATCCAGCCCAGTGTTCATGGTGGGTATGGTGTAATTATGAGTTTATTATTGCAACACATGTGTATGTATCCGATACCACTTATAATTCTTATTCGTTCAGTTCAGTTCTGATAAGTAATCAGATGCTTTTATTTTGTTTGTTTGATAACAAATGCACCAGACAATGACTGGGATATGACAGGTACAATTGTGCATACCTGACAAAATTGAATTTGATAATGTTGTGTAATAATGCAATTTCTTTTTCAGCTTCAAATTCAATTACACTCACTTTGCCATGACAATACCTCGGATACCATCGACATCATCCAGGACATACGGCGGCACGGTCACATTCACATCAAACCGAGGTTCCCCTGAAACAAACAAAATAGTCGTTATTTCTTAGAACACAATTCAGAAGCAAAAAATGGAGTTTGGGCTGGAGATAAATGTGCTCTCTTCCCATAATTCACCTGGCCTGAACAAATGTTTAGTCTATAGAAAGTTTGATCTGCACTAAAATGAAAATTACTTTCAAAAACTGAGTAAAACATAGGATTGGTTGGAAAACAGATAATCCAAATGAACACGCATTATATATCAACCATGTAGTTCAAATCAACATCAGGAGTTCGTTGGACACTAGATCATATACAAGTGTTCCACATCAAAACAACCGAGGAAGCTGGTGTTGTGAATTTATTTAAAATACCAAGAAAGACCAGGAAACAATTTGACAGGAAGATGTCATACAAAAGGTGGGTGTGTAACAATTCTTTCCCCCATGCCCTACTGCCAAATGATTTCATTGTACCCTATTTCTTCTAATTTTTCAAACAGCATTTTTAGACACTTAAGCAGAAAAAAAATCCATGTCTATGTCAACTGAGGCTAAATTCTGAAAAGATAGCTAGTAAAATTAGTTAGATGGTCACAGAATTTCTCTCCACAGTATCCTGAAGTGAAGCTTTGTTGTCTGAATAATTAGAAAAAATAGAGTATTCTGGGTCAGTAGAGACGTCACATATCAAAACAATGTGGTCAGCAGAGAGAGAGAGAGGTTAGGACCAAACTCTGTGTGGAGAGTGTGGTACATGTATATGAAACTATATGTAGTGTTACATATACAGCACAAGCAAGATGGAAAACACTTTATCATGTTCATAAATTTACTTATAAGTAATTATGGACAAATTTTGTGTACTAAAACTGGATGTCTGTTGAAAATATCATTAGTGTTTGATGTAACAAAATGGCATAGTTTGACCAAAAAAAAGATATTGTAACTTTTTGAAATATTATACCATTTGTGTGAGATTTCACAAACAATTGATTACAAAATGAAAATAAAAATATTTGTTGACCAAAATTTCTTTTCAATTACAAGACTATACAGGTAAGTAGGGTTAGGGCAAATACTAAATTTAATTTGAATGGTCAAATTGGCAATGAACTTATTAAGGACAAATCATAAACCAGGAAAACAACAAAGTAACTTACAGAATTCTAACACATCAAACTGTCTTTCATAATCATAACCCTAAAATAATAGAATACATGAAAAAAACATGAAGCATATCATAACAGATTATACTCAATTCTGAGGAGGTAAATAGGTGGAAGTTCAAGAACACAGTAAAACCCACTCACTGTAACCCACTCACTGTAGCCCCATATCTGTGGTAGATCCTCCAATAATTCAATCACATGAAGTAAAATTTCCCATCACAAAAGCAGAGTAGTTGACAACATGGCAGTGTGACTAACATCACAGGACCTACGAAGTAGGGTAGGCATTAGGACTCTGACATGCACTGAACTCTTGGAAATCCCTCCGCCCCAATTTGAAATCCTGCCTATATTAAGATGAGCATGGCCCAAGTCAGAATCACCAGTGATTTTCATCGAAAAACACCAGGAATTTTCATCAAAAGTAGGTCAGCTCAGAACTTGCTGGTAACAGTCCCCTAATGCACCTTCATGCAAAAAATCAAGGTTCTAATGTCAATGGTTCTCCTTATTTTGACGACGAAAGGATTCGGATGGACTCACTCACTCACTACCGGACAATTTGCAGATGGTAGCCAACTTCATAGGAAAATGCTCCAAATCATGTAGATAATCCATTATTTCTCGGGTTATTTGTATGATCTTAGAGGGTGATAATTGCAGTTTGTCAAATAAATAGAGGCTGATTGACTTCAAACAGGGTCATTGAATTATTAGAGGATTTGCCATAAGTTTTTGATGCTCCGTCTACTGAAATTAATGAAAGTCAAGTTACTGTTTACTCTCTTCAACTATTTGAAACCAACAACTTATAAGGATAGAATTCAGATATACTGCAACAAGGAAAGACAAAGGTGTCCACGTTATGTTAAAATCCCCTGATGTTCAAATGAAATGTTGCAATCAAAGTGTGACTATAAAATGACTTGGAAATTCATTTGGATAGAGAATACTGGTCAGTGATAAAGAATTTATGTAAAGAACATTATGATTTTTTGTGGTCATTATTGAAAATGTTCTCTTCCTGCTTCTCTCTTGTGAAAAAGGTATTTCTATTATTACTAAATTCTTACGTGGATGATGATCTAATAATGAATGTTGGAACTGATGCCTATACTTGAACACAAATGATACCATACTTACAAAAGCATTAACTCTTATGGACCAATTTCCATATGTGGGCTGATCAGACAGTTCTATACTCTGGTTCACAAAACCTGAAAGACATCAATGACAAATATACCAAGGTACACAAAACATTGCCACATACAAGTCAACAGCAAGCTGAATATCCGATCCTCATCATTTTCATTTTAGAAGCCAAATTGGATAACATCACCATATTCTGAAGTTGAACATAAATAAAATAATATTAATAAAAATGCCTGTTCTTGATATTGGACAATTTTGAAATGGCTACCCAGTACAAATACTCATATCCTGCTATTTTATATATCTTCATTTAGATTCAATGCGAAAACATGATTCTGTTTGAGAAACGGAATAACTTCGGGAAGCAAAAGGAAAATTTCTGCAGGGTAAACGATGATATGATATTGTTGAACATTTCTTAATTCTTCATCACAGTACTAAAGCTAGATACCATATGACAATTTACAGTGTTACTGTTACCATAGAGACAATTTACTGGAAATACAAAACAATTGTTTTATGCATGTAACTATACACAAAACTGTACAGCTCTGGGTATTAACAGAATACCCATGTACATGTATGTATCAGAATAAATCAGACCTAATAATAACAATACTTACCACCTGTAGTAAGATCCCAGAGAACAGCAAGTAGGAGGGAAAAAATTGATAAAATAATCAGAACAGTAACAGACCTTATACTTAGCATAGACCACCCAATGCAAGAATAATAGGCTGAAGTTTACTTCATGTGCCATAAATACATCATAATAAACAGGGTACAACTACATTTCAATAACACCTTATCTACAAACTTCAGCATGTAGAAGAAACAAATTACAAATATTGTTGACGGAATGGAATTGTTCTTATGAAATATTGTAGATGTTGTCTTTTTCTTGAATATACAATAGATGTAATGAGTATTATAGGTACATATGAATAGCTTCTACCATTATTGTTACAAAGCAGATAAACGTGGAGTTTCAATTAGCCAAAGTTTTTTTGACAAAGCTAAATCAATTAAATAAGAGATGTTAGCAATCAGGAATATTTGAGAATTCAAATACATGTCAAATGTAGATTTGATTCGCATGCAACATCAAGGGAGATAATTGTCACATCAAGGGAGACTACTCTGTGAACTTAGCAAGCTGTAAGAAAATTTAGGTACAGTTTTACTACTTTTTCACTGTGGTATCAAAAAATAGCAATTCTCCTTGAGATACATGCCTGCATTTGTTTGTTGTCCTAGCCATCTTCTTACAGCAAATCCTGATGGATCCTGATGAGAAAAAATGATAATAATGCTATTTGTCAAGTTAGTAAAAACAGTTGAGAGAACTGACCATCAGTTCAAACAGTTTAGGCCGAGAACTGATTGTTAGATTAAACAGTTGAGGCTCAGAGTAACAACCATTAGTTGAATCAGTCAAGGCTCAGATTATCGATGTTAGTGTTGGATGCTTGGAATCAATTGGTCAATCGGTGGAACAGAAGGGCACAGCAGAGTTGACATCACAGATTCTGCTTTTGAGTGTACTAAACATCTGATAGATATTTGTTACATTCACAATAAACAATTTTCAGTTTATTTAATAATCTCTTCTTTCTATTCATTGCTGACAGTGTCAGACACGTGCATCGAAGTCTGCGGACTAACACCAGCCAAAGCATGCTGGCACAGTAATCATCCATCTGCACATGGATCAAGTGGTCCTGAAGAGTAACTATCAGATGTTTCAAGACAAGCCAAAGTGAAAGGCATCGCATTGTGAACATACAGAAAATATTTCTGAGACAGATGAAAACATGCAGCTAATTCGTTATGCTACAGGTAATCAGGAATACATATCGTGACATCTATAACATTTTAGATGAGTTATTTTGTCGGGATGAAGCAAAACAGACCATTCATCTGAATGTCATCAAATTTCTTACGACAAATTGAGATTCGTGAATATTTCTAAAGCTGTAAAATGTCAACTATGTTCTGAATGTATGTTCAGAGTTTCAAATTGACGTATCGTGCATCAAATACTATCCATTATTTCAATTTATTTATCAATTCCAACGACTTGACAGTCACCGTTTTTGAGCCCATTTTGAAAGGTTCAACAGTCTGGCACTTAGACTTCGACCAGCAAGTAACTGTCCAACAGCACTAGGGTTAGTAGGAGAAATCCTATATCTGACACGATTGTATACTTACCACAACATATATAGTCATACTGCCATGATTGGGCATCATGTTGGGCAAAATGGGAATCACCCGGAAACGAACTGTCAATGAAAGCATCAATGTTTGGTTAATATCAGTGATCATTTTCAGAAATATCAGTGAATATTGTCATGAATGTGTGAAGATTTTTTGTTAAAAACTAATATAATTACTGGATGAGAAGTATCTGTTGTAAAATGACCCTAGCTCTCATTTTGTTAGGTAATATACCAGCTATTGTAATTAGTCCACCAATACAAATTGGAATGCCTCACAAGGAGGGAAAATTGTGTTGGTAATTTCAGACATATATAACCGAGGACTTCTAACCTTTCGCAAAACTTGTATGTGATATCTGTGACTATCAGGACTACAGACATTATCTTGAATTTGAGGTATTCTGAACCTTGATAAACCAGCACTCTGTAAAAACTGACACACTATAATTTAGTTACAAGCATGGTCAGTTTACACAGGTTTCACTGTACAAAACTTGTACTTGTGGACTGGAAGGAGTCCATACCCCAGCCTTCAACCCTCCCCGATGTATAATCTGGAAAAAGCCCATGGATAGGATAAACCACTCACCTGTTTGTCCCTGTCTGTATAGAGGTTTACTCATTTGAATGAAGACAGATGCTCTCTTCTGGTCAAATTCTATATCGGTCTCATTTCTGAATATAAAGCCAGGTCCACCGTCCGGTGTTCCTTCCACTCTCAGCTTGTACTGACCGGGCGTTAAACTACTCGGGATCTGCATGGCATAGAAAAAATATCTCAGATGGGACATTCAACAACAAATTACTGTTGACACGTTCTGATACAGAGCCCCTTTCACATATATATATGCTAGCTCCCGTTCTGCCAATTCAACATAGATCATTTAGTAGTGAGATAAGCTAGTGAAACACAGATATTGCGCTAACTTGTAAGGGGTCAAGGCCATAAAGCATCTGAGTGTGCATCACTAGTGAAGTGCTGAGTGAGTTATCCTAATGTACATTTCATGTTTCTGGCCCCCATTGGACACTGCCTTTCTGGATTTCCTTTCGATTCTATATGTTACTTTCCCTGACATCATATCCTGACAAAGTTTCACGGCTCAATCCCAGCCTCAATGGGCAAAAGATGCCCTTTTTGGATTTTCATTGACATGAAGATAGCCCCAACGAAATAAAAAGGCATTTTGTTAAAAGTAGGCATATTACAGTAAACACAAACAAACAGCTTCTAATTTGTAATTAAACACTCCCTTACAAGCATCTGAAGTACTCTGCTTCCCGGTCGGTCAAAGATCAGCTTGGTCTCGGCATATTCCACATTGCCTTTCACTATGGAGACCCGGATTTGAACCCGCGGGTACTCCAGTTTTAACATAGACGCAAATACGTTCACCACCTGTTGAGGTCGAATTTTGCGGGGTGCTAACACTAAGTATGTCCTGAAATCAACAACAGTACAGATGACTTAGGATTATCAAGGGGAATGACTTGTAAATACATGAAAGAGCACATGGACAGTATTAATTTCTAACAAATTATATTGAAGATTGGATTACAAAGGGGACCAAATTGTTCTTGAAGAGCATTAGATTGACAGACAAAATCACACTGTGACCAGATATGTAAGACCTGCCTCACTTGTTTATTTCACCATGATTTTTAATTTATTTGTATTAAACATTCATGAAAAGAATAAAAATGCATAATGAGAATCGTTGAGCGAGAATAAAATCCCATGAAGCTTGTTCTATCCCTAGAATAACATATACATGTAATTGCAAACTGAGGTTAGACATCTCTATTCCAATGTTGTGTAAGTAAATCGGTCAGTATTCAATTAGATATGATTTGATATTTGACTTAAGAGAGACATGGAATTGATTTAATAAGCGACATCGTAATCCCAGAAGTATCGCATATTACTGCATATATTCATGCCAGGTGCGAGACTGAAGGTCAGGTTCAAGCACACACGTTTTTTCATGAGAGCGAACAACACCAGGATATTTTCTCAGAGTGTCGTATGTTTCAACAGTTCAAGAAATTCGCACAATAAATATTGTTAAAATAATTTTAGCATTTTAGCGCAAGTAAGCTTCCTAAGATCGTGGCTTTGCTGGCTCTCGTGAAAAAACGCATATGCGTGAACCTGCCCCTCAGTTTCGCACCTGGCATGAATATGCGGTAATATGTGGTACTTCTGGGATTACGCCTTATTGACGAGGGTAATTTATCCCACTACTGAGGTCCCATAATTTTGATAGTATATAGAAAGATGAATGATAAGCATCAATAACAAGAAATAATGAAATTGAAATCACAACCCAGGATCAATATAGTTATCCTATTAAAACCATAAGTTCACTCAATCAGTAAAAAGACATTATTAAAGCACTTAATGTTCATGATGATTATCGCAATATACTCACGGATCGCGAACCACTTTACATCCCACTGTATTGGTTAATCGACAGTCCGTCTGTTCTTGGCCATCAACAACCAGCGTTAGGAACAGCAGACTCCCTGCTAGCATGAAGAGCCTCATTCTGGATAAACAAGAATTGGCACCATAGGCTATGTTATTTAGAAAATCTCTACGAATCTAATGTTATTTATGTTCCAAGGACACAGCCCTGTCAGACGTTCTAGGTTGAATAAACATGCATTGGGCTCATTAAACTCAAATTATGATTCGTTTATCTTCACCTGCTCACAAGGAGAGGGGGGTTGGGCGTGTGGATTTTAATTTTTATTCCTTTTTTTTTTGTTGGACACAAGGTGTTCTATATATACGGAATATATGTTGAAACAAGCTTGAAGAATAAATAAATATATATATATATGATTGTTATCTAATTAATTTTTGAAGCATGAATAGTCTTTTAGCAACATAAATCAGGTCTCTAATCTCTGGCGAAGCATTTGAATATGGGATATTCCATGCTTGTCGGCACACATCATGGCTCACATAGTAGGCTACAGAACAAAAATAATAAATAAAACAAATCTTTAGGGCTGGGGCAAAACAGGTGGTAATGATAAACAAACTATTAATTTTAATGAGCTTGGTCTTTGAAATGCACCATGCTCATCCACAATCATGATATCAGCCTGGCTTACGTACTTATCCCCAATGAACAGTGACACATGCCTCCTGTCTCCCCTGACGAGAGCACACAGGTGTCGATATTGACCAAAGAGGCTCGAAACACTTCGTGGTAATACACAAATGTGTACCATGAAAAACCATGGTTATATATACGCATATACATGCATGGCTGTGTCGGGATTCTACCGTTCTATGCTTTATAAATATGGATTGACGATAACTTTAATATGCTTATACGCAAAAAGTCTGAGCTTCACCAGTCTGACTGTAGACCTGTGCGGTTTACTCGAGCTAGTTTTATACTATATCACTCGAGTTAGTTTTGTACTATACTGTGGACACTGTCCCTATGGTGAGGTGATCATTTATATATAATTGACCACATGGAGGTTTCACCTCAATTGTGATCTTTGTGGACTACAGTAGGTAACTTGTACAGGAACTTCCTTTAGGATGGGATTTAATTATAGGATGTGCAATGGTGATTTTTATGTCACACATATCAGCTAAAATTACTACGGTACCATGGCAAAACAGATCAGATTTGATAGTTTGTGTTCTGCTAATGAGTAATGTTGTGGGAATTTTTCAAGCAGTGTAGGCCTACAGCCACAGTTGGTCTGATCATCTCGAAGATCTCAATGTCCATGCATATGTGAATACAATTACAAAACGTTTGATTATTCACTTTTTTTAGTGTTGACCTTGGCTCCATTGGCTCTCACTACTCACGGCTATGGATTAAACTACGATATACAACAATCATGGCGGCCATTTGAGACGCGAGAGAAGGGACCATAAACTTTGATGACACACCTGAAGTCTAAAATATTAAAGTTGCAGAGACATTGTATTGGCAGCAAAATAAATAGTTTCGTTCTAATCTAAAAGCTATCAAAGCAGGTGTACAGAATATATGCCGATAAATACTGAAACTAACCTAGTGTTACCTGTAATCAACTACAATGTCGGCCCGTTTGAATACCTGAACGATGACTGTGGAATGAGGTCACACAGGTAGGCTAAAGCGCCCACTGTACCGACAGAGGGCGCTGATGCGCGAGTGTGCCCCTTTGCAAAGTGCCCGGCGGGAAAAACGCCCTGACATGTGTATCATGTATCATTAACTGAGTCCGTCTTTATCTATTCCTGTTTTGAAAAGAAACAGCAAACTCTGTTTTAATGAGTTTGTATTCAAGCGCAATTAAACACTTTGATAACTAGATTACCTTACAGGTATTCATGTACATAATGTATATACATACAATGTGTTGCCATATCATATTTGTATGTTTTTTCATGTTCTTGTTCATGTGAGTACTATGGTAATATTATCTCAGCGCATATTTTCCAGGGAGGTAACTCTTGGTGCCCTTTTTTCCAGGTTAAAGGTATAGGGGACATTTTTAATTTGCATCTTGGGGAGATGACGGGGAGTTCCGCCAGGTGGCGCCACCAGCTCAAGGTCACGTGGAGGTCAAAAGTAGTTCCGGCAACCTTTAACCTTTGTATTCTTCCGCGGCCTGGTGGTGATGCCGTCACTTCCGCGGACAGAAAGTAGTCCCATGTCAACCAAGTGACTTCCAATGTTAATGTATACGGGGAATGCCTAAAAAGAGTATGGGAATAGACGTTTTGTGACCGGGGTGGGTCCCTAGTGGACCGAATGGGTCGAGTGAGGTGTCAAAGTGAAGCGCTCCTCGAGGGCCATTCAGTCATGGGTGGGTGCATGTAAAATTAGGATTTTTTCCCGAAAATATAAAAAGCGAAACACGGACTTTACCCCTAAAATAGGGGAAAACACCTATCAACCCTAGCCAAAAGGGCTAATATCGGTCCCCGGGCTTATTGGGACCTGCCTATCAAGTCAATGGGGTGGGTGCATGTAAAATTAGGATTTTTTCCCCAAACTATAAAAAGCGGAACACGGACTTTACCCCTAAAATAGGGGAAAACCCCTATCAACCCTAGCCAAAAGGGCTAATATCGGTCCCCGGGCTTATCGGGGCCTGCCTATCAAGTCAATGGGGTGGGTGCATGTAAAATTAGGATTTTGTCCCGAAAATATAAAAAGCGAAACACGAACTATACCCCAAAATAGGGGGAAAACCCTATCAGCTCTAGCCAAAAGGGCTAATATCGATCCCCGGGCTTATCGGGGCCTGCCTATCAAGTCAATGGGGTGGGTGCATGTAAAATTAGAATTTTTTTCCGAAACTATAAAAAGCGGAACACGGACTTTACCCCTGAAATAGGTGGATACTTCATGTAAGGAAGCACGAGAGAGACTATAAGAGGGTGGAAAACCTGCACCATTCTCTTATTTTCAGCCGTACAAGTGCCATATTAATGAAACACAATGTGGTTCAAAGTAGTTTCTTTGTACAGCAGAGTACAGCTCTGTCTTTGTCAACGCTCTTTGCACCTTCTTAATGGAAGGAAATGAAGTTGACTTTTCAATTTGTCATCAGGGACATTACCTTTTCTCGGTACGGCAGAATGCAGCGGCACAATGGAAAATCAGAGAGTTTTCTTCTGCCGGCACTTTGAACCGGCAGAATGGAAAGAAGGGTGAGTCTAATCCTGTAACGTAACAATGAAGCGCATCAGAATGAACATGTCTTTCTTGAGAGCATCACTTTGCAACGTCACAATCAAAGTCAAATCCTGCTTACCAGCATCACAATATAACACAATGACTTCTTCCCTCTACGGCAGAATGGAACAGCACAATGGAAAATGAAAGACTTTCTTTCTGCCGGCACTTTGAAGCGACAGAATGGAAGAGAGCCTAACCCTGTAATGTCACAATGAAGTGCGTCAGAATGAACATGTATTTCATCAGAGCGTCACTTTGCAACGTCACAATCAAAGTCAATCCTGCTTACCAGCATGACAATATAACACAATCACTTTTTCCCTCTACGACAGAATGGAACGGCACAATGGAAAATGAAAGACTTTCTTTAGAATGGAAGGAAATAAAGCGTTTAATTGATCATCAGAAACATTACTTTTTCTCGGTACGGCAGAATGGCACGTCACAATGAAAAATTTAAGACCATCTTTTTTCGTACTGACGCTGCAGCGTCACAATGAAACACAGTCACTTTAGTTCTTTACGGCAGATTTGCAGCGGCACAATGGAAAATCAGAGACTTTTCTTCTGCCGGCACTTTGAACCGGCAGAATGGAAGGAAAGGGTGAGCCTAACCCTGTAACGTCACAATGAAGTGCGTCAGAATGAAGATGTTTTTCTTGAGAGCGTCACTTTGCAACGTCACAATCAAAGCCAATCCTGCTTTCTAATTGGAGATAGTTGCTAAATAATTAGCTATTACGCTATACAAGGTACAATTTGACATTCGACTTGACATACATTCCGTGACACTGCTTTGACACTCACCTAAACATACATTCCTCCCTAATACAGCTTTGACACTCGATTGCACGTACATTTTTCCCTAATACCGCTTTGACACTGCACTTCAGATATATTCCTTCCTAACAGTGCTTTGAAAGTCAACTTCAAGCACACTCATGCCTAACACCCAGCTTCAACATTACCCTAGTTACGCTTTGGTGGAGAAATTATCTGACTTCTATAGCTGAACTGACCCAAACCCTGATAGTTATGAAGCATACCTAACCCTAAGTCCTAATCCCGCTTTGACACTCGACCTGACATACATTCCTCCCTAACACCGCTTTGACAGTCGACTTGACGTACATTCCTCTCTAACACCGCTTTGATAGTCTACTTGACGTACATTTCTCCCTAACAGCGCTTTGACAGTCGACTTCATGTACATTACTCCCTCACTCCGCTTTCACACTCGACTTCACATACATTCATCCCGAACACCGCTTTGACATTCGACTCAACGTACATTTTTCCCTAACACTGCTTTGACACTGCACTTCTATAGCTGAAATGACCCTAAACGTGATAGTTATGAAGCATACCTATCCCTAAGTCCTAATCCCGCTTTGACACTCGACCTGACATACATTCCTCCCTAACACCGCTTTGACACTTGACTTGACGTACTCCTCCCTAACACCGCTTTGACACTTGACTTGACGTACATTCCTCCCTAACACCGCTTTGACACTCGATTTTACATACATTCCTCCCTAACACCGGTTGACACTGGACTTCACGTACAATGCAACCCTAAGACTGCTTTGACATTCGACTCCACATACATTTTTCCCTAACACCGCTTTGACACTGCACTTCAGATATATTCCTTCCTAACAGTGCTTTGAAAGTCAACATCAAGCACACTCATGCTGAACGCCCAGCTTCGACATTACCCTAGTTACGCTTTGGTGGAGAAATGATCTGACTTCTATAGCTGAAATGACCCTAAACCTGATAGTTATGAAGCATACTTAACCCTGAGTCCTAATACCGCTTTGACACTCAACATTACATACATTCCTCCCTAACACAGCTTTGACACTCGACTTCACATACATTCCTCCCTAACACAGCTTTGACAGTCGACTTCACATACATTCCTCCCTAACACCGCTTTGACATTCAACTTGACATACATTCCTCCCTAACACTGGTTGACACTCGACTTGACGTACATTCCTCCCTAACACCGCTTTGACACTCGATTTGACATACATTCCTCCCTAACACCGCATTGACACTCGACTTGACGTACATTCCTCCCTAACACCGCTTTGACACTGGACTTCACATACATTCCTCCCTAACACCGCTTTGACACTTGACTCCACATACATTTCTCCCTAATAACAATTTGACATTCGACTTGACATACATTCCGTGACACTGCTTTGACACTCACCTAAACATACATTCCTCCCTAATACAGCTTTGACACGATATATTCCTTCCTAACAGTGCTTTGAAAGTCAACTTCAAGCACACTCATGCTGAACGCCCAGCTTCGACATTACCCTAGTTACGCTTTGGTGGAGAAATTATCTGACTTCTATAGCTGAAATGACCCTAAACCTGATAGTTATGAAGCATACCTAACCCTAAGTCCTAATACCGCTTTGACACTCAACATTACATACATTCCTCCCTAGCACCGCTTTGACACTCGACTTCACATACATTCCTCCATAACACCGCTTTGACAGTCAACTTCATATACATTCCTCCCTAACGCCGCTTTGACATTCAACTTCAAATACGTTCCTCCCTAACACCACTTTGACACTAGACTTCACATACATTCCTCCCTAACACCGCTTTGCCACTCGACGTGACATACATTCCTCCCTAACACTGGTTGACACTCGACTTCACGTACATTCTTCCCTAACACCGCTTTGACACTCGATTTGACGTACATTCTTCCATAACACCGCTTTGACACTCGACTTGACGTACATCGCTTTGACACTTGACTCCACGTACATTCCTCCCTAACAACAATTTGACATTCGACTTGACATACATTCCGTGACACTGCTTTGACACTCACCTAAACATACATTCCTCCCTAATACAGCTTTGACACTCGATTGCACGTACATTTTCCCTAATACCGCTTTGACACTGCACTTCAGATATATTCCTTCCTAACAGTGCTTTGAAAGTCAACTTCAAGCACACTCCTGCCTAACACCCAGCTTCGACATTACCCTAGTTACGCTTTGGTGGAGAAATTATCTGACTTCTATAGCTGAAATGACCCTAAACCTGATAGTTATGAAGCATACCTAACCCTAAGTCCTAATACCGCTTTGACACTCAACATTACATACATTCCTCCCTAACACCGCTTTGACAGTCAACTTCACATACATTCCTCCCTAACACCGCTTTGACATTCAACTTCAAATACATTCCTCCCTAACACCACTTTGACACTCGACTTCAAATACATTCCTCCCTAACACCGCTTTGACACTCGACTTCACGTACATTCCTCCCTAACACCGCTTTGCCACTCGACTTCACATACATTCCTCCCTAACACTGGTTGACACTCGAATTCACGCACATTCCTCCCTAACACCGCTTTGACACTCGACTTGACATACATTCCTCCCTAACACTGGTTGACACTCGACTTCACGTACATTCCTCCCTAACACCGCTTTGACACTCGACTAGACATACATTCCTCCCTAACACTGGTTGACACTGCCAAACGCCGTAACGCCGTTTCTATGAAGAGATACATTACCGCAGTAGTATAGGCCGACAGGCAAAGTGATTTACCACTCTCAGCCCGACCACCGACCCCTTATGGAAATGTTTCAAACGCCGCTAAAAGACACTTCGCCAATTTCGTGATCCTTACATGGAAGATGCACCAAAATTACCAATACAAAACACAGCATCAAACAGACCAGATCCTTCGAAAATATGTTCCCCGAAATATTCGGGTCATTCCGGATGGCTTAAAGATTTATGACTTGAAACCGCCAACAAACACTCCACAGAAATGGAGTACTGATCAGGAGACATTCTCGGATTTAAGACCTGGTGACAGGGGGACGCACCGCCCCCTCCCCCTACTCCTTGCCTCCGCACTGGAGGATGTGTTCGGGTAATGATAACATTTGCAGAGAATCGGCCTATTTATATAACAATAAATATTTTTACAACTAATCTTTACATAATTTGTGACGAGACGTATTTTCCACAAAATACTTAAGTTTTAGAACCCAAGCAGCTGAACTCGCGGATCAGTACACAGGCTCTGCTTTACTTTCCAAGGTCTCGCATGCATGCAGATTAAGAGATAGAACAGCGACCAAAGAAACTATCCAAGTAGCTGAACTGACGGATCACTGAACACAGGCTCTGCTTTACTTTCCAATTAAGTAAAACAATTGAGCCTAAACTTGCCATACACATGCCATACACATGCCATACACATTGTCCATCATTTCACGATGGAGGGGATGTTTATGAATTGGTACACAACTGGAGTGGATGAAGCATGGCAAGGAAAGAATAATACATATCGGAAGGAAATACCAGGCGAGCTCTTTGGTAGCCTTGCTGTATATGTAGGCCTACATTTTTCAATCGATGTCAAATCCTCTTACATATATGTATGTAACATTGACACATTTTGTGTCTAAAAAAAAATAACAAAGAGTACGGTCAGTCTGTCACTTCATTCTTCTGATCACAGAAATCCTTGTATTTTAAATACTTGATACATTGAGAAAGTGACATTGTGCCGTGCACCCAAAAAAAAAAAGAGAAATCCTTCTAGTTTTTATATTTTAAATAGTTGATAAGTTGGAAATGTTGAATTGGATCGGTTGGATCATTCTGCCGTGATAAAAAAAAGACTAATTAAATAGTTGATCAATTGAGAAAGTTTAATTGAGACATTCTGCCGTGATAAAAAAAAACGAGTACAAGGCCATAATTTTCATTGTGCCATTCTGCCGTCTTCCCCAAATAAGGGAGACTACGGTCATTCTGCCGCTTCATTCTGCCGGCCACAGTAATAGTCCTATTTGTAAATACTTGATAAATTGAGAGAGCTTCATTGTGCCATAGTGCCGTCGCCAAAATAAAAGAAGGCCTACTCGACCACGATTTTCATTCTGCCATTCTGACGTCTCCCCCAAAACAGACAGCATACGGCCATTCTGTCGCTTCATTCTGCCGGTCACAGAAATACTCCTTGTTCAATGTCCATGTATCACGGTCTCCAACCACCACCACCCACCCTATTAAAGTTGAATGCCATTGGCGTAAACGCCAATAAGGAGAGGATATCTCTCTCGTGCTTTCTTACATGAAGTATGGACCACAATAGGGGTCTGTATTATACAATATAAGGCTTTACTATGGCTTGTGGGGTCTCGTTTTTCTCGTCTCGCCAAGAAAATGACAATGTGAAGGGTCCCGGAGCGAATCGGTGAAATTTTGGGGAAAAGTCACCGAGTTCTGTATATAGGCTCATACTGACTAGTCTATATGGGGGGAGGGGTGGTCAATTTTTTTGTGGGTGTTACTATGGCTTGTGGGGTCTCGTTTTTCTCGTCTCGCCGAGAAAAACACAATGGGAGGGTTCCCGGAGCGAATCGGTGAAATTTTTGGGAAAAGTCACCGAGATCTGTATATAGGCTCATACTGGCTATATGGGGGGAGGGGTGGTCAATTTTTGTGTGGGTATTACTATGGGTTGTGGGGTCTCGTTTTTCTCGTCTCGCCGAGAAAAACACAATGGGAGGGGTCCCGGAGCGAATCGGTGAAATTTTTGGGAAAAGTCACCGAGGTCTTTATATAGCCCCATGTAGTCCTATACTGGCTATATGGGGGTATAGGTTCAACCTGGGAAATTCACACACGTTCATTGTGATATGGGTTGCTTGGATTTGTTTTTCACGTCTCGTCATTTAGAACACGATGGGAAGGGTCTCGGAGCGCAACGGTGAAATTTTTGGAAAAGTACCATATAGCCCATATAGTCCCATACTGGCTATATGGGGGTATAGGTTCAACCTGGGAAATCCACACACGTTCATTGTGATATGGGTTGTTTGGATTTGTTTTTCACGTCTCGTCATTTCGAACACGATGGGAAGGGTTTCGAAACGAAACGGTCAAATTTTTGGAAAAGTACCGAGTAGGTCTGTATACATGTATAGGCTCATATAGCTCCATACTATATATATATGGGGGTATAGGTTCAACCTGGGAAATTCACATACGTTCATTGTGAAATGGGTTGTTTGGATTTGTTTTTCACGTCTCGTCATTTAGAACACGATGGGAAGGGTTTCGAAACGAAACGGTGGAATTTTTGGAAAAAGTTTACCGAGGCCTGGGTAAGCCCATAGGCCTGTACTGCATGGCTATGGCATCTTCACAAGTCCAGGTAAATCCTAAATCCTCGCAGAGGGTTTACCTGGACATTTTTGGTGATTCGAATGAGTTCTTGAGTCGATGCCTCTATTATACACTCTCGTACATTTCATCCCCAGCGCTTGTTTTGAATTAGCATGCGGTTTTTGCTTTGACTTTCGATGTCGATTTCCGCCTGATATCAAAGCAGTTTGGCCTGCGATGAAATTGAAACCTGTCACATCTCGTACTTCGCAGCGGATTGGCCTAATCAACCAGCTTAGCGCGTTCACTGATTGGGTTGATTCAGGGGAAGCCCCTTCATCTATTTATATCCAGAACTCGTATGGGTAACTAACCAAGCCAGTGTATTGATCCCAATAGATCGATCGATATACTGGCTCGCGAGGATGGCCTATGGGGGTATAGGCCCATACTGGGTTGACGTTTTGGGGTCTAGGTGAGCCCCTAATGATCCTATGGTGTCGTATGAGGTCTTGTTTTGAAGCTCTCGCGGAGGAGCATCCGAATGCACTAATGGCTCGTCCGTTTTCAATATTTTGCGCATGTGCAGTTTGGCCGTAGTATGGAAAGCAGGCATTTTGGGGGGTACGTGGGGTGTGTTTGGGGTAGAGATGGACCGCTATGGGTCTGAATGGGTCGTGGGAGGTATCAAAGTGAAGCTTGTGGGAGGTAGAGTCAGAATGGTGTGTTTTTAAGTGCAAGTCTCGTCAATCTGCGCATGCACAGTTGGTTGTAGTAAGTAAAGTTGCCATTTTGGGGCAGTACAAGAAGGTATTTGGGGTAGACATGGACCATCCTTGGTCCGAATGCGTCCTGGGAGGTGTCATTTTGTAGCTCTCGGGGTGTAGACCCCGATTTGAGGGATGTTCACGTCATCTGTGACGTCACTGGTGACGTCATCAATACGAATAGTAGCGAAAGTGGGCATTTTGGGGCAGTGAAGGATGGTATTTGGTGTAGAGATGGACCATCCTTGGTCCGAATGCGTCGTGGGAGATGTCATGTTGTAGCTCTCGGAGTGTACATCCCGATTTGAGGCATGTCCGCAGCATCTGTGACGTCATTGGTGACGTCATCAGTACGAGTAGTAGCGAAAGCGGGTATTTTGGGGCAGTAAAGGAAGGTATTTGGTGTAGAGATGGACCATCCTTGGTCCGAATGCGTCGTGTGAGGTGTCATCTTGTAGCAACGCCCGCCAACACCAAGCTCAATGCTTCAACGCCCTGGTGAAATAGCTCAGAAGCTCTGATTTTCTAGATATTCCATGGAATTGTCACTCATTCTTCGAAATGCAGTGACGTCCGTCGTTACGCCTTAACAGACCGGAGAGAGTACAACAACAACAACAACAACAAGGATGAGACATGAGAGAACAACAACAACAACAAGAAGTTTTTTCATATAGTTTATTCTCCCCAATGTTACATCATACCCACGCTGGGGGAGCCGCAATTACAATTCAAGAAGGCTCTTGTCCAATCAGAGGCCACCATTTGCATCTGTCATATTCGTTCCTGTCCGTTAGATGTATTCTTGTCCAATCAGAAGTCTCCATTTCAGAAAGTTCGATCTTCGGTCATGTTCGCTTTGAACCGTTTATTCTGATCATCGTCGGGCAGCCCAGGATACCGTTGAGGCAACATATCCTCAGATAGTTGTTTGTGCATTCTGAGTATCTATCAGTGCATGGGTGAATACATTCACCCGATGGGAAGATTCCGTAATTTGGTCACGAAGAACGTAACATTGGTCACCCTCTTCACTGTCCACTTGGTGTTGGGGCGTTGTTGTTGGGCCCATTCCAAGGGATCCACGGTGTCCAGTTTCTCCAGCATCGTCTCTAGCGACGTCCGGTTAATGATGGTAAACGGTTGGTCAAATACCCGGATGTTACTGCTCGGGTAAAAATATCGGACTTGATCTGTCTCCTTATGCTGCAGTACATAACCAAACGCCAGATTTAATTTGAAGGACGTAGCTTGGTCATTGAAGATGGCTTCCACGTAGTTGCGTAGACGGGTGAGGTCAGTCAGTCGGAAATTGTAGATATCTTGAATAGGGCAATGACGGTGGAAACAGTGCCGGATCATGGGCCAATGGCGCTGATAGATTGCAACACATATAAGGGAAGTGGATATGTGGAAGTGGATAGCGCGCTTACGCGCGCTAACAATACCAGATAAAATTGCGCGCCGGGGTCAAAGGTCAGTTCCGGTCACGTGAACGGAAGCGGAAGTGACCTCACAGAGGTCATATGCAAATGTCACTTCCGAGCTCTGAGCTCCACACGCTTTGAGCTCCAAGAGCTCCGATCCAAGAGCTCTGCCACACGGGAGCTCCCACCACCACCACCACCACCACCGGGCGAGGTCTGCCATCTTCAGTCCGTGTCTTTTCGGTGACGGAGTGTGAACATGATAGCACATGTACTGACCTGTCTGTGGGGTTTTTCCCACAATGTCGTTCACTTCCGAGCCCCTTCGGTCACTTCCCGAAAAGACACGGAGGTGGCCGAAGAGACACGGAGGTGCCCGAAGATGTCACGGAGATCACCGAAGATGTCACGGAGGTGCCCGAAGAGACACGGAGGTCACTGAAGATGTCACGGAGATCACCGAAGAGACACGGAGGTGCCCGAACATGATACCAGCTAGCGTGCTATAAAAGGGAAGCGGCCTGGCCGTTTCATCAGACCCTCTGTCAACCACCAAGATGTTCACTTGTACTACGTGCTCGAAATCATTCACTCGTCTGCACGACTTGCGCCGCCATGAGGCTACCAAGCACGAAGGAACCGCCCGGTATGGCTGTACGATATGTACACTGTCGTTTCAGCGCCCGGATCATTTACAGCGCCACACACGTGCACGCCATGAAGTACCCAAGCGTCCATGCGAAGAATGTGGTCGGCTTTTCAAACTGACCAGTCAGTTGCTGCGACACCAACGCACGCGACACCCTGTTCCGCAGCCACGTTTGCAGGTAGAAGAGCCCGGAGGCACCAATATCGAGACAGGGGGAACTCCCACCCATCGCACGAGGGCCGATCATGATGTCTGCCGTAATTCAACAGTCGAGGGTGACCAATGTTACGTTACGTTACCATGCTGACCGACCACCCCCATCGGCTGAATGCGTCACTCATACACTGATGAAGACCATAACATGCCGTCCATACTCTATATGTCTACATGCTGATCGTTGACGGTACGGAGGTGACCGAAGAGACACGGAGATGACCGAAGATGTCACGGAGGTGACCGAAGAGACACGGAGGTGCCCGAAGAGTCACGGACGTCACCGAAAAGATGCGGAGGTGACCGAAGAGACACGGAGGTTGCCGAAAAGACACGAATGTCACGGAAAAACGTATAAAAGTGGGAATTTTTACGGCTTTCATCATTTCCAGATCCACAGCCGATATGTTCTCTTGCACAACTTGCCAGAAGCTGTTTACTCGTCTAGATAATTTACGACGCCACGAGGCCTCCACCCACAACGATGCTCGGTATACTTGTACAACCTGCGCACGGTCATTCAATCGGGAGGATCATTTACTGCGCCACGAACGCTCATTCCACGAGGGCGCGACGGAACAATGTAACGGTTGTGGTCAACTCTTCAAATGACCCAGTCAGTTAAGACAGGACCAACGTTTGATTCATAGTCCATCATCACGGTATGAGCGACAACTTTCCACTAAAGAGGCACCCATGAGGGTCAGACCTAGTGAAGGTGAGCCCGGGGAGACGAATGCCACTGGTGATGCGATCACGGAGAGCCCGTCTATACCCACAGTTCAGAAGAGCCTAGATATCCAGCCGGTCCCTAGCATTACTGTTCCCAGTCATACGGCTGACAACAACGAACATTTTCTGGAAGATGCGGTGGATGTTCCCAGCGATCTCTTACAGGACGCCCATCCAGTGAGTGACATCTATCAGCGCCATTGGCCCATGATCCGGCACTGTTCCCACCGTCATCGCCCTATTCAAGATATCTACAATTTCCGACTGACTGACCTCACCCGTCTACGCAACTACGTGGAAGCCATCTTCAATGACCAAGCTACGTCCTTCAAATTAAATCTGGCGTTTGGTTATGTACTGCAGCATAAGGCGACAGATCAAGTCCGATATTTTTACCCGAGCAGTAACATCCGGGTATTTGACCAACCGTTCACCATCATTAACCGGACGTCGCTAGAGACGATGCTGGAGAAACTGGACACCGTGGATCCCTTGGAATGGGCCCAACAACAACGCCCCAACACCAAGTGAACAGTGGAGAGGGTGACCAATGTTACGTTCTTCGTGACCAAATTACGGAATCTTCCCATCGGGTGAATGTATTCACCCATGCACTGATAGATACTCAGAATGCACAAACAACTATCTGAGGATATGTTGCCTCAACAGTATCCTGGGCTGCCCGACGATGATTAGAATAAACGGTTCAAAGCGAACATGACCGAAGATGGAACTTTCTGAAATGGAGACTTCTGATTGGACAAGAATACATCTAACGGACAGAAACGAATATGACAGATGCAAATGGTGGCCTCTGATTGGACAAGAGTCTTCTTGAATTGTAAATATACCCAACGCGGCTCCCCCAGCGTGGGTATGATGTAACATTGGGGAAAATAAACTATATGAAAAAAACTTCTTGTTGTTTTTATTCTCTCATGTCTCATCCTTGTTGTTGTTGTTGTAATCTCTCCGGTCTGTTAAGGCGTAACGACGGACGTCACTGCATTTCGAAGAATGAGTGACAATTCCATGGAATATCTAGAAAATCAGAGCTTCTGAGCTATTTCACCAGGGCGTTGAAGCATTGAGTTTGGTGCTGGCGGCCGTTGCTACAAGATGACACCTCACACGACGCATTCGGACCAAGGATGGTCAATCTCTACACCAAATCCCTCCCTTTACTTCCCCAAAATACCCGCTTTCGCTACTACTCGTACTGATGACGTCACCAATGACGTCACAGATGCTGCGGACATGCCTCAAATCGGGGTGTACACCCCGAGAGCTACAACGTGACACCTCCCACGACGCATTCGGACCAAGGATGGTCCATCTCTACACCAAATACCATCCTTCACTGCCCCAAAATGCCCACTTTCGCTACTACTCGTACTGATGACGTCACCAATGACGTCACAGATGCCGCGGACATGCCTCAAATCGGGATGTACACCCCGAGAGCTACAACATGACACCTCGCACGACGCATTCGGACCAAGGATGGTCCATCTCTACACCAAATACCATCCTTCACTGCCCCAAAATGCCCACTTTCGCTACTACTCGTATTGATGACGTCACCAATGACGTCACAGATGACGTGAACATCCCTCAAATCGGGGTCTACACCCCGAGAGCTACAAAATGACACCTCCTAGGACGCATTCGGACCAAGGATGGTCCATCTCTACCCCAAATACCTTCTTGTACTGTCCCAAAATGGTAACTTTACTTACTACAACCAACTGCGCATGCGCAGATTGACGAGACTTGCACTTAAAAACACACCATTCTGACTCTACCTCCCACAAGCTTCACTTTGATACCTCCCACGACCCATTCAGACCCATAGCGGTCCATCTCTACCCCAATCACACCCCACGTACCCCCCAAAATGCCTACTTTCTATACTACGGCCAAATTTCCCAGGTTGAACCTATACCCCCATATATATATATATAGTATGGAGCTATATGAGCCTATATACAGACCTACCCGGTACTTTTCCAAAACATTGACCGTTTCGCTTCCCATCGTGTTCTAAATGACGAGACGTGAAAAGCAAATCCAAACAACCCATATCACAATGAACGTGTGTGAATTTCCCACGTTGAACCTATACCCCCATATAGCCAGTATGGGACTATATGGGCTATATGGTACTTGTCCAAAAAATCCACCGTTGCGCTCCGAGACCCTTCCCATCGTGTCCTAAATGACGAGACGTGAAAAACAAATCCAAACAACCCATATCACAATGAACGTGTGTGAATTTCCCAGGTTGAACCTATACCCCCATATAGCCAGTATAGGACTACATGGGGCTATATACAGACCTCGGTGACTTTCCCCAAAAATTTCACCGATTCGCTTCGGGACCCCTCCCATTGTGTTTTTCTCGGCGAGACGAGAAAAACGAGATCCCTCAACCCATAGTAACACCGACAGAAAAAAATTGACCACCCCTCCCCCCATATAGCCAGTATGAGCCTATATACAGACCTCGGTGACTTTTCCCAAAAATTTCACCGATTCGCTCCGGGACCCTTCCCATTGTCATTTTCTTGGCGAGACGAGAAAAACGAGACCCCACAAGCCATAGTAAAGCCCACGAAAATAATTGACCATCCCCATACCCCATACAGGCATTTTCCCTTATATTGTATAATACAGACCCCTATTGTAGGGGTAAAGTCCGTGTTCCGCTTTTTATAGTTTCGGAATTTTTTTCTAATTTTACATGCACCCACCCCATTGACTTGATAGGCAGGCTCCGATAAGCCCGGGGACCGATATTAGCCCTTTTGGCTAGGGTTGATAGGGGTTTGCCCCTATTTTAGGGGTAAAGTCCGTGTTCCGCTTTTTATAGTTTGGCGGAAAAATTCTAATTTTACATGCATCCACCCCATTGACTTGATAGGCAGGTCCCAATAAGCCCGGGGACCGATATTAGCCCTTTTGGCTAGAGCTGATAGGGTTTTTCCCCTATTTTGGGGTACAGTTCGTGTTCCGCTTTTTATATTTTCGGAAAAAAAATTCTAATTTTACATACACCCACCCCATTGACTTGATAGGCAGGCCCCGATAAGCCCGGGGACCGATATTAGCCCTTTTGGCTAGGGTTGATAGGGGTTTGCCCCTATTTTAGGGGTAAAGTCCGTGTTCCGCTTTTTATAGTTTGGCGGAAAAATCCTAATTTTACATGCACCCACCCCATTGACTTGATAGGCAGGTCCCAATAAGCCCGGGGACCGATATTAGCCCTTTTGGCTAGGGTTGATAGGTGTTTCCCCTATTTTAAGGGTAAAGTCCGTGTTTCGCTTTTTATATTTTCGAGAAAAAATCCTAATTTTGCATGCACCCACCATGACTGAATGACCCTCGAGGAGCGCTTCACTTAGTCCGGTACTCAGCTCCCATGATGCTCTGCTATTGGGAGTCTGGCACGGAGTGTCCAATGGCAGCGTCCAGCGGGGAAATCAACATGGCGGCCAACCAGGTTGTAGGTATACGAGTGTGTAAGATAAGTCGTATTTTGGTGAAACTATAACCGGCATTTTATTTTCCCAATGCACCACGAATTCTTGAATGATAAGGAGCAAACTGGCGAGTTACAGTGTATTTGCCGGACTTAATTCGTCTGTAAACAGTAAAATTGTTTCAACCCATGTTGTTGTTGTTATGCAAGCAGGTGTCTGCACTCCTTTTAATTTGATGATTAAGTAATGTCCTAAATCTATGTACATCCATCTAACGGTAATTCCAATTCTACAATCTTCTACCTGTCCTACCCCCCCCCCCCCCCTCCCCACCACCACACTTCTCGTCTCATGTTCCACACAGCCGGGGGGG